>JAAEAF010004367.1:94251-129874 GCA_011037195.1 Triatoma infestans
TAAACTCCCGACTCCCGATGGTGGGGAGAGGCGGCACGGATAATCGCAAAAAACACGGATAATCCGAACTATAATATTATTTATTTCTAAAATACAACATATTATACATTTCTAAGGCAGACAATTATTTTAACATGTTTAATGCTCATTATTATTAAGAAAATCTGTGATTTTGGTTTGTTTGCAGGAATTTTTTAATGATTTTTTTTAATATCAGTTCGAATTTTTCTAAGAGCTATTATGTCGTTATACTCGAATTCCCATTTGTCGATGTACTCCAACAAACTGTCAACAGAATTCAGGGCCATGTTGTGACTAATGCGATTGATAATTTCTTCTTCTCCACTTTCAGCTTCATTCTCTTGCTCTTCTGGTTGAATAAGATCGGAAATAATATCACTCATTATTTGAAACTTCCGTCACATGAAACTTCTTCTAACCACTCCTCAATATTTTCTCTATCAACATTTTCAAAGCCATCTAAATTTGCCATTAGCTCACTCATTTCAGATAATATTTCACTTGTCTCGGGCTAGATAGAATCCAAAAAATCCTAACTAAAAACCAATCCAGCTGACTTCAGATACCCCACCACCCAGTTTAAACATCTAAATACGAACACGTGCACTGCGCGTAAACATGAAAGCGAGCAAATATTTAAAAAATACAAATACATATAATTATTTTTTTAAATTAAATTCAAGCACGGGTAATCCGGAAACCGGATAATCGGGAGTTTATACTGTATTTCATTATCATAGAAGAGAAGTGAACTAGTAATTTCTACAGGGATCAATGTCAAATCTAAGTGGAGAAAAAACAACCACAATGCTATGAATTGGCGGCTTTCCTAAACTCGGACATTACCCCAAAACAAACAAAGTACCATTACTTCAACTTGCTAGTAGTGATGAAGAAAGAAGCGGTGTTAACTTCTCCCAAGGTATTGTGTACGGGTTAGCTTGTAGTAGGGTACTATCTAACCATATGACGTCACTAGCAAGCCTCCTGAGGAGTGGGGTGGATAATGAGAATCAATCTTGTGACATCTCATCTGAACATGATTTTGACACTTAATGACATGTAGCGTCAAACATTAACAGAAGTTATATAGATGAGTGAACTACTTGTGATTAGCGTGTTCACAGGTTAATTCCATCTCACAACAATTACATATTATGTTATTATAAATAATTAATAGTAATTGTAATAATAATATTAGAGAAATCCATATAAAATATGCAATAAATAATTCAATAACATAAAGATAATTATTAGAGGAAAATTAACAACATAAAAGAAAAATATTGTAAAATATGATTGGTCGGTAATTTAAGAATTATTTTAAAAAGATGGCAAAAATTTTTACCACTCTTATCGTCTAAGCCTATTTGTAGTTAACAATAACTTTTGTAAATCTATGAAAAAGTTGAAATTCACTTTTTCTAAATCTGTTTTTTGTAAAATTTTTGCCATTTAATTAGCTATTTTTGAAATCTGCTAGAGCACTGACTCCAAACAAAAGAGCATTTATTAATTTTTATTTTTATGAAATCTAAGTATACATTTCCCGGAATTCAGCGCCTGAGTAGAGCTCATTGTTGGATATACTTTCTCTTACTCCTAGTACCTAAGAGAAAGTATTGTAATCGTGTCAAATTTTCGATATTGAATTTTCACCGGAACTATCCGTTTTGAGGTCTCCTGAGTTCAAAAAAGTGGTTTTCAGCAAATGGTGTGTGTATGTGTGTGTCTATATGTGAACAGCATAGCTCAAAAACGAAAAACCGCAGAAAGTTGAAAACTTGATATTCCGTTTAGGTATCGCCATGTGCATTTGACAGTACGTTATCTGTCAAAATTCCTCAACCAGAAGTACCACTTTACTAGTTTTTTTTTTTTTTTTTACTTTTTTGCGTTTTACTCAAAAAATGGCTCCAACGATTTTCTTCAAACTTGGTATATCAACTACACATATAACGAGCTACAACTTTTATTTGAAACATTTCTCTGGGAAAATTCATTTAAGAGCAGTTATGAGGAAGGAGTGGGGTTAGATTTTCATCTAAAGTGCTATTTCAGTTTATTAGACAAGTCTGTCTGTCATCTAAATAATGTTAATTAGAATTAAATATGTTGTTGAAATTCTGAGTTTGAAAAAAATCGGATGACCGAAAGTGTGTTTACTTTTTACCACTTTACTAAATGATTTGTTTTCACTTTTTCGCGATTTTCTCAAAAATGGCTTCGACAATTTTCTTCATATATAAACTACACATACAAAGATCTACAACTTTTATTTAAAACATTTCACTGGGAAAATTCATTAAAGGCCACTTTTAGGGGAGGGGTGGTTTTTGTTTTTCTCTAAACTGCTATCACAATTGATTATACAATTCTACCATCCAAACAAAATTATCCAGAAATAAATACATGACCAAAATTCCGAGTTTCAAGAAAATTAGTAAACCGGAAGTGCACTTTTACTGAACAGTTCTTTCAGTTATCGACGAATTTCATTAAATTTGGTACACTTACTATAAAATTTGTCAATTATAATTTTGAGAACTGGAGAAAGTTGTGTGAGTGTTTCACACCAGATTATTTTATTATTGGATGGAGTAAATTCTTCAAGTAGTATTAAGCAATGAGCTTAACTCAGTTTTATTCATGTTGCGCTTTGTAACATCCAAATCGATGACTCCATTTTCTTTCCACCCCCTTACCGATCAGAAATCACTTCCCCCTACTTTATCCACAAGATGAGGAACTTAAACCGAATTAACTCTAACACCGCTCACCTTTCCCCTCCCCCTTCTTTGAGCGAGAGGGGAATAATTTTGTATTTTATAAGAAAAAAACTTGTCTTTCCTGCGATTCGATCCTAAAATCTTTATGCTGGAAGTCCATCAACATAACCAGTCGGCCGCAATGGTCCCCTCACTAGCTATAATTTTCAACGCACACTTCTATTTCTACTCCAACACCCTCATTATCATAAATTCATTCCCTCCCACAACCATTCACAAAAAATTCAATTAAAGTTAAAAACAATATATATGGCGGAGTTGCATCTAACTTTCACACATACATAATAATAGAAAAAAGTTTTACTTACCCCCTCCAGGGCTCCTCTTGCTACTGCTGTAAACATCTGCACTGTTGGGTGACGCCATAAGATGGAAATTAGCTAGAAGACAATGGTTTTGTTATATATAAAAATAAATCGATATTAATCAATATTTATAATATATATATATTTTTAATCAATAAGGCTGTGGCTACATGAAATGCTAGTATCTGTGTGAGGTTATATGAGTGGGGGATAGTATATTGAGTTTGACTAGAACTGAAGGCAGTGGTTTTGTTATATATAATAAAATCGATATTTATAATCAATAAGGCAGTGGGAATGTAGTACCTGCGCACGCGTGAAATTTGGAATGATGTCGTAGAATTAGGGGGTAATAAGGTATAGTTAGGCAGTTTTCTCTGGAGTTGTGTATGCGTGTGTTATGTTAGGATGTGAGCAGCAGCAGCAGGCTGTAAATCTTTTTTTCTTTATTACTTGTTAAAGTTAGGTTATGATGAAAATAATCGATTCTAGATGTAAATATGCATTCGTATTGGCGCGGGAGAGTCGCAATTCTATTGGCTAGGGCGCATTATCGAAATAAATTCCATTTTCATCGAAAATACATGTTTTGAGGTCCCCACAGTCCAAAAAAGTGGTTTTTAGAAAATGGTCTCTTACACACTTTTAAAAGTGTGTAAAAAGAATATCTCAAAAACGAAAAGTTGCAAGAAGTTCAAACTTGGTATTTCGTTTAGGTATAACCATCGCATCAGACTTGTAGAATTCGGGCAAAATCCATCAACCGGAAGTGCCACTTTACTGAGTAATTTTTTCTGTTTTTTTTTTTTTTTTTATTTTCTCATAAACGGCTCCAACGATTTTATTTGAATTTGGTATATAAACTACACATACAAAGTGCTACAATTTCTTTTTTGGAAGTCGGAAAATTTTCGGGAAAATTCATTTAAGGGCACTTTTGGGGGAGGAATGGGTTACGGTTTTTTCTAATGCTATTCCAGCTATTACATAGTTCTATCATCTAAATAATATTAATTAAAATTAAATATGTTGTCGAATTTAAAGAAAATTGGATTATCGGAAGTGCGCTTTACTGAAAGTAGTTTTTAGTTTTTTTGCATTTTCTCGAAAACGGCTTCCAACCCATTTGCTTTGAACTTTTAATACTTACTACACGTACAAAGAGCTACAACTTTTATTTGTAATATTTCTCCGGGAAAATTCATTTAAAGGTTCCCTCAAAAGTGCTATTTTAGTTTAATTAAACAATTCTATCATCTAAAAAATATTAATTAGAATTAAATATGTGGACAAAATTCCGAATTTCAAGAAAATCGGAAGACTGAATGTGCGAATTTACTGAATAGTTTTTTCAGATTTTTTGTGAAAAAATACCGACGATTTTGAAACACTAATAAGAATTGTAAGTGTGAAGAAAATTTGCCATTTCGCAGTAAGAGAAAGTCGTGTGAGTGTTTCACACCAGATTTTTTTTTTCTTTTGTATGATGAGTGTTAATTACCACCGAGTATAATAATAATTAACATGATCGTTGCCAAGGGCAACTAACGTATGTATGCTAATGATGTCACTTATCAAATATATATTCAATTATGTGATCAAACATTGCTAAGCAGTAGGCAAACAATCGTTTTATTAATTAAATTATTACAGTTCACAAACTATAAAGATAAAAGGACAATCAACTTTATATTTTCTTTAAATGAACCAACTTGGACTTCAACAAACAGTCTGCTAACCTCCTTAAAAGAATCTAATTTGAAACAACCAGATGACTAGAATAGCTTACTAGAATAATCAAATCAAATAACTTACTAGAATACTCAAAGTTCAAATTAATTAATTGCTTTCAAAATTCGGTATTTTTAGTTTTAGTTTTAGTGCTATCAGAGGAAGTATTCCTTTCATGGTAGATTATCCGGGTCGGCTTTAGAAATTTCGCCGTTCCGTGCAATCCATAACCTCAAATTAACCTTAGGAATTTTGAAAACTATAATGTTGAACGTTACTCACATGATCATTAATGTTAAATATGTAATAGGATCCAAAGAGAGGGATCCATAGCAGAGAGAGAGACAAAAATGACAGGACCACTCTCTCGGACTAAAGTGGGATAAACTGCTTAAATACAACGACGGGAGATATACGAGTCATATAGCAGAGTTCACTCGGCAGTCACAACGTGTCATCTACCTTACTCTTTACCACTCTACCATGCTCTACCGATTTTAGTGTAAAGTCCAAGCAGCCAGTGTCACTTTTTTCATTATTCAGTGGTCAGCCATATCTAGTTTGATCCAAAGAGAGATTATTATCTAAGCAGAGAGAGAGAGAGAGACAAAAATGACGGGACCACTCTCTCGGACTAGAGTGGGAGAAACTCCTTAAATACAGCGACGGGAGATATTTATAATCATATAGCAGAGTTCACTCGGCATTCATTTTAATGTAAAGTACAGACAGTCAGTGTCACTTTTTTTTCATTACAGTGTTCAGCCATATCTAGTTTATTAATCTAACCCAAACCATTTTCTCTCCTTGCATCATACATACCCATTATATATATATAGTAACATTAATAATAATTCACTGTTGAAGTGATTAAAATATTGTTTATTCATAAATGAAATGTAGTTTAAAGTTATTATTTGCATGTATAGAATCATATTCACTTCTATGTACCACGGTAAAATGTTAAGTTCTACTTAACCACAGAATGTACACTTAATAGCTAAACCCTCTATTTACCATTGATATCGGATAATCACTGTTAATTGTTACGTAAGGAATAATAATTCTTATTATTATTTTGTTGTTTTTTTCACTTTTATTTTGGCCGCCCCCAAATATTGCCGCTCTATGCATTATTATAGTTGGTGGAAATTTGTGCTATATCCTGATTCTATTGGGATTAATCGAACAAAGACAGATCAACTGGTTGGAAAAAAAAATGAAAATTCCAATCATTCTTTAAAGCATCAAAAGTCATTAGCCTGTCATGATTGTTAACCATGGTTGCGGAAACAATACATTAAGAAAGACAGAAAGAAGGTATCTCCTCCATTCCATGTGTACCAATATCTAAGCGAATTCAAACACAACGCTGAAAACATTTCGATATTACGAAGTCCAATATAAGTAGCAATGTAAAATTTGTAGAAATGCAAACCTATTTGAGGAAACAGCCTCACTCTTTCTCGCTATCAGTGTGTGCCATAAAAAAGTATTATTTTGTGATTTATTTAGTTACTATCTTTTTAACAATTCTTAATGATTGATATCTGTTAGTTGACTTTCTTTATAACTATAATTTCATTGAACTTATAAGTGTTCATCACCTCAGTCGCTTATTATCTAATTAAACTTGTATTATTATTATATATTATAAGTACTTTATTTTTTTTTTAAAGAATAATACAGTAGATGCTAAAATACATTAGTACAAAAGCATGGCAAAGAGCCGTCTGCTAGAGTTTACAACCAATTACGAAAAAACAAAAAATAATACAAAAAAGAAAAATTATGAAAACATCAAGAATTACACTAGAACTGAAACAGAACTGGAATAAGATATCAAAGTAAAAGAAAAAAAAAAAAAGTATTAACACAACTAATGGTTAAATAAATCAAACATCGTTTTATAAATTACAACAAAAAACTGAAAAGCTAACCTAAAGGGTCTGAGATCCTGACGTGCCTAACTCTCCAAGCGTGGCGGGCATAAGCAATTAAAGGATGACAAGGCCGTTGTCCGGATAGGTAAACAATAATTTCTCCTCCAGAAAGTGAACATTTGCCGAGATGGAGGAGCCGCACATCCAATAAAGCAGGACATTCTGCCAAGAAGTGAAACAAATCCTCCCGTACTTGGCAGTTACAGAGAGGACACATTTCTCGTTCGGAATCTTTCTCCAACCAAGGGGTATAATTTAGGTATAACAGTCTGCTCTTAGTTTCAGCAACCAGCATATCTCTGAGAGTCTGAGGTTATTAAATACGGACGATGTTACAAATGACTTATGGTCAGTGATTAAAGTTTTATACAAAAAAAAAGCGCTCAGAATTCCCTGCACGACAGAATGACTCTTCGATGCGAACTGATCTAATTTTATTAAGTAGGTTCGAAAGTTGATCACTCCATTTATCACGATCATTAAGAGTGCAAGATAGGTCGCTGGAAAAATCACGCGCCATCGAAAGCCAGTGTTTAAACCAAAACAGTTTCTTCTGAATAATTTCAGTTGCGACAATTTTCGGGAGGCGATGATTGTCAAGAGCTAGAGTTCTGAGGCAGTATTTGAAGTGCAGAGCAAGGGTGAAGGTCTCCAACGGTTCAAGAGCACACTCAATCGATAGCACATAATTAGGCGTTGGAGAGGGAAGAGAGAATAATTTTTTTAAGAAAAATCTTTGGAATTTTTCAAGGATGTCATAACGCTGAAATCCCCAAGATTGGGCACCATATGAAAGAACTGCTCGTGACACACTCTTGAAAATCCTATATTTGGCGTCGAGAGGAACGTTCTTATTAAGAATAAAGTTAGCCCAAACCCGGTTTAAACCGAGCTTAGCTATCGACACTTTATTTTCAAGGTGGGGGACCAGGGACATACGCGGAGTTAAAATGATACCCAAATACTTGTAGCGGTTCACTACCTCTATCCGGGAATTTTTGTAGAGCCACTTTTCTGAAGCCGCTAATCTACCTCCTTTTCAAAATATCATTATTTTGGATTTTTCTAAATTAACAGAGAGGTTCCATTGGACACAATAAGTTTCCAGAATATTAATATTTCTCTGCAAGGAAATGGGGTTGTCCGAGAGGAGAACAATGTCATCTGCATAAAGAAGGGTTTTTATTTTGGTACCCCCGATAAGAACACCACCCTCCAACAGAGCCGGAAGATCATCTACGAAAAGTGAAAAAAGAATGGGGCTCAATTAAACTTGTAATTAACTAATAAATTTTCAGTGTATAGCTTTAGTTGGGATATTTTGCTATGAACTTCAATTTCATTGTGATAAAACCGTACAAAATACGTGTGAAAATCAATTTCCTCAGAAAAAAAAAGTAATATGTTTGTAGTTATGTAAGTTTCGTTGGAGCTTTATGCATGAAAAATGCAAAAAATGGTCACTTTTCAAAATCATAAAATCGTTGAAGGACCTCTCTCACAGTAGATGTAAGATCTGTTGTTGGACCTTTATTTCAAAAAAAAAAAAAAAAGAAAAAGAAAAAAAAAGCATTTGTATTGTACTTTTCGTATACTTTCGGCTAATTTTGTAATTAGAGACATTTTCCGTGATAGCCAGCCTCATTTTGTGGTCATCTACCGGTTTCGGGCGTTCGCCCATCTTCAGGATGCGTTTTTCAGACATGTGACAACACAGACTTGCACAGAGCAAATTCAGTTTTACACACTGACTGGTGTTTTTAACTGTATTTAAAACTAAACACTTAAACTAGGTCAAGGGGTAATGGTCAGCTGGATGGGAAAACACGTGTTTGGGTTGTTAAAGGGGCAAATTTTCCTTACAATGGAAACAACACGTGGGGGTCTAATTTTTAAACTCTGTTGTTGCAGGGAGATTTACTTTACAATTAACTAGCAACCCAAACACGTGTTTTCCCTCCCAGCTGACCATACCCCATTGACCTAGTTTAAGAGTTTAGTTTTAAATACAGTTAAAAACACCAGTCAGGGTGTAAAACTGAATTTGCTCTGTGCAAGTCTGTGTTGTCACACTGTCTGAAAAACGCATCCTGAAGATGGGTGGACGCCCGAAACCGGTCGATGACCACAAAATGAAGAAGCAGGCTACCACGGAAAATGTCTCTGATGCTTTCCAGCTCTGCGGATCCAACCACCACAACAATTTTGTAATTCTTTCGTTTAAGAGAATTTTATAAACCATACAGGGAAATTCAACGATAATTTTTGCATTTCTTATGAATAGAAACAATTAGGCACATTGTCCAATCTTTCGGCATTTGCTCTTGTATCTGAAAGGCTTTCAGGGTGAGAAAATATAAGATTAGCACTTTCTAGACTCGAATCCGGGTCCCCCTGAACTAATCCCATCTAATTTATGTACAAAAATTATTAATTGCATCAGAGCGCGCCAATGTTGGCTATAAAAGCCAATTGCACCCAACGGCTATCGTGTTTCTGCGAGCTTTTAAAGGTGATCATGTCAGAAACGTTGCTCGCAATTGTAGGCTTAAGACGTGACAGCAAAAAAAAAAAATCTGGTGTAAAACACTCACACAACTTTCTCTTACTCCTGTTCTCAAAATTATGATTCACAAAGGTTATAGTTTGTGTACCAAATATAACCAAAAATTCGTCGAAAACTGAAAAAACTGTTCACTTCCGGTTTAATAATTTTCTTGAAACTTGGTAATTTAATGAATCCATTTATTTCTAATTATTATTGTTTGGATGATAGAATTGTATAATCCACTATGACACCACTTTAGAGGAAGCTGTAACCCCAACCCTCCCCTAATAAAAGTGTCCTTAAATGAATTTTTTTCCAGGGAAATATTTTAAATAAAAGATGTAGATCATTGCATGATTAGTTTATATACGAAGTTACAAGAAAATCGTCGGAGCCATTTTTGAGAAAATCGGGAAAAAGTGAAAAAAATTATTTAATAAAATGTTAAAACTAACGCACTTCCAATTATCTGATTTTTTTTTTTCAAATTCGGAATTTCAAAAAACATATTTAATTCTAATTAACATTATTTAGATGATAGAATTGTCTAATACATTGAAATAGCAGTTAAGATGACAACCTAACCCCACTCCTCCCCCACGGAAGTGCCCTTAAATGAATTTTCCCGGAGAAATTTTTTTAAATAAAACTTGTAGCTGTTAGTATGTGTAGTTCATATACCAAATTTGAAGAAGATCGTTAGAGCCAATTTTTAGAAAATCGCAAAAACGTAAAAAAAATCCAATTAGTAAAGTGGTACTTCCGGTTGAAGAATTTTGACAGATGACCCACTGTCAGATCGCATGGTGATAACTAAACGGAATATCAAATTCGAAGTTTCTACGATTTTTCGTTTTTGAGCTATGCTGTTCACATAAATACATACACACATACACACACCATTTGCTAAAAACCACTTTTTTGAACTCAGGAGACCTCAAAACGGATATTTCCGGTGAAAACTCAATATCGAAAATTTGACACGATTACAATACTTCCTCTTCTTAATGGAGTAAGAGAAAGTAAAAATGGACGAAAAAAAAAATCAAATCTGTTGATACCCATTTCCCATAGTGATGGAATCCGCAGCTACTTATTTTCTCATCATTATATCATATCATCATGAACATATAATATAAATAATATGTATAGTCTGTTACTATGAAATCTTTTATATTATTGTAGGAAAGTAGATATTGCGTGAAGATATGTGTATAATAATGGATGATAAGCATGCACATTATCCCAACACTATAGTCTGTAATAATGTTTTGTTTGTTGCTAGGTTGTCTGTTCAGTCAACATTGCTATCAAATCATAAACACATCTTGTATTTTTTATTTTACTTAGTTTAAACAATAATCATAATAATATTAAATAGTTTTTTTTTTGTTTTTGTTTTTTTTAATAATAATTATTAATTTATGTATAGAAAAAAAATTATCAGTTTAAAATTAAAACCAATATTTTATTGTTTATTAATTTGTATAATTAAAATAAAATTATTACCAATAAATACAATCTATTATGATATTGATACAAATTATCTACATTGGAGTTCAAATTTACCAGCATTAAGTGTTTGTCCAATTTTTCAACATTCAAAGTAAGTAAATATTATGAGTTTTATTGTAAATAATAAATATTAAAAGATAATATTATTAAGTAAACAAAAACAGATTTTCTTTTAATATAAAACAAAAAGCTTTCTAATAGAACTTATTTAATTATAATTTTATAGCTGATATTTCTGTCGAATATGAAAAAGAATTATTTAATTCTGTAATTCTTAAAAACAACTTTTTTTTTTTTTTTTTGTAATATTTATTTTAAACTAAGTTCATCAGGCTAAGAATAATTTCGTTCAGTTTAATAAATATCAGTAGAGAATGAAAGATATTAACCCGCTCAGGAGGTGGTAAATAATTCATTTTGTATATTAAATCGTAAATCAACTTTTTTAATTGAAATAAATTTTTTATAAAACAAAAATTCCATTATTTGAGAAAAAAAAAAATCTGGTGTAAAACATTCACACAACTTTCTCTTACTCCAGTTTTCAAAATTATAATTGACAAATTTTATATTTTGTGTACCAAAATTTAATGAAATTCGTCGAAAACTGAAAAACTGTTCAGTAAAAGCATACTTCCGGTATACAAATTTTCTTGAAACTCTGAATTTTGACCATCTATTTTTTTTTTTAATTAATATTTTTTTGGATGATAGAATTGTATAATCAACTATGATAGAACATTAGAGAAAAACATAAAACCCCACCGCTTATCCAAAAGCCCCCTTAAATGACATTATCAGGAGAAATGTTTCAAATAAAAGTTGTAGCTCTATATATATATATATATATATTACACGAATCCTACTTTAAAAAAAATCGAACCGTTTACAGAAATAATATCAGAAAACTGAAAAATACATTTCAGTAAAAACACACTTCCGTCTCCGATTTTTTGGGTGCAAACTCGAATGGTTCAACCACATATTTGAATTCTAATTAATATTATTTAGATGATAGAATTGTACAGTAAACTGAAATACCACTTTAGACGAAAATCTAACCCCACCCCTCCCCCAAAAATGCCCATAAATGAATTTTCCCGGAGAAATATTTTAAATAAAAGTTGTAGCTCTTTGTATGTGTACTTGGTATATAAAGTTTCAAGAAAATTGTCGGAACCATTTTTAAGAAAACGCAATAACAAAAAAGTAAAAAAAAAACAAACTAGTAAAGTGGTACTTTCGGTTGAGGAATTTTGACAGATAACCCACTGTCAGATTCCATAGTAATACCTAAACGGGATATCAAGTTTGAACTTTCTACGATTTTTCATTTTTGAGGTATGATGTTCTCATATAATATACATACAGGGTGTAACAGCAACCTCTGGCAATACTTCGGGATATGGGTTGTCACTTTATTTGGAACAAAAAATTTCTAATAAACCATGGACCGATTCGTTCGCCTTCAAAAGTTATTCTTCATTTTCTAAAATTTTCAATTTTCCTACTTTGTCTCATAAAATTGATTATATCTCAAAAAGTTTTTCACATAAATCATATTCAATTACACCTTTGGAAAGAGCATTAAATTTCTTATAAGTAACAGAAGTTTTATTTTAATTGAATTAATTATAAGGTTTTTCAGCGACTTTAAACTCAACTCTACAGCGCTTCGACTATTAAACACAACTTTTCAATAGTATTTTCTTATAAATTTCTTTAAGGCTAGCACAGAAAAAATATCTACATTTCACCAGATTTCCAACGATAATAATATCGTGGGGTTTCTTTCTTGTTTTGTTAAAGAAAATGTGAAATAAATTAAAAAAGCACAAAATTCAAATTGAGAACTGTTACAAAAATATCCTAAGATTAATTAATAATCCTGGAATGAACTTTGGAATTGTAATCTCACGATAGAAATCCGTCTAATTCTAATAAACCGAAACATTTAGTCGTGATTTAACTAGTCATACATTCAAAATGCCACAGTTCTCTGACATAGAATACCGAGATATGGTTTTTATTTATGGGTTTTATAATAGCAGCGCGTCGGAAGCTGCAGCTGAGATGCTCGCCGTTGGCCTAACAGGCGCGGGCCTAACAGGAAACCATACAAGCAGCGTATCAAAGACTAAGGGAAACCGGCTCTGTGAGAATTAACTACCGAGGAAACTTTGATCGTTCCGTTTGAAACTTTGACCATCCCATGTCGAAGACACCTGTGCACCGTCTGATGTGACAAACCTAGCGACAATGCCACTCTGCGTGTACTAAGGGTAGAATCGTCGTTAGACACATTTAAGATGCTTGACATGAATTTTCGTCAGAACGGTCAAAGTTTCCTCGGTAGTTTATTCTCACAGAACCGGTTTCACCTAGTCTTTGATAAGCTGCTAGTATGGTTTCCGGTTAGGCCAGAATTATTAATTAATCTTAGGATATTTTTGTAACAGTTCTCAATTTTCATTTTGTTGTTTTTTAATTTATTTCGCATTTTCTTTAACAAAATAACAAAAGAAACCCCATGATTTTATTATCGTTGGAAAGCTGTTGAAATGTAGATATTTTTTCTGTAACCGGACCTACGCTAGCTTAAACAAAATTTATAAGAAAGTATTATTGAAAAGTTGTTTTTAACAGTAGAAGCGCTGTAGAGTTGAGTTTAAAGTCTCTGAAAAACCTTATAATTAATTAAATTAAAATAAAACTTCTGTTTCCTATAGGAAATTTAATGCTCTTTCCAAGATGTAATTGAATATGATTTATGTGAAAAACTTTTTTTGAGATATAATCAATTTTATGAGAAAAAGTAGGAAAATTGAAAATTTTCCAAAATGAAGAATAACTTTTGAAGGCGAACGAATCGGACCATGGTTTATTAGAAATTTTTTGTTCCAAATGAAGTGGAAAACCATATCCCGAAGTATTGCCAGAGGTTGCTATTACACCCGGTATACACACCACAGACCATTTGCTAAAAACCACATTTTTGGACTCAGGGGACGTCAAAACGGATATTTCCGGTGAAAACTCGATAATTCGAAACTCGAAAATTTAACGCGATTACAATACTTCCTCTTACTAGGAGTAAAAGAAAGTAATAATATATTTTGTTTAATATATAACTAGTAATATTTAATTCTATATTTTATCCATTTCATTTTAATATTCTTAAAATTCATAAAAAATTATTTCTAATCATAACAAATTGCTAAAAAATTCAACTCAATTCTAGTTATTTTAAAAGTTTTAGCGCAAATCTAATTAATAACTAATAATAAATCAATTAATACCTAATAATAAACTAATTTATTAGTATTCTTAATGTTCACTTCTTTCTAATGAGAATTAAATGAATTTTATTATTATGTTTGTTTTACAGCAAACCTGGAAAAACTGACCATAATTTCATAACAAATTTATTAAGACCAACCGATCTTTATTGTTTCAATTGTACAAAAGAAAATAAATTCCCTAAAAATGGATATTCACTTATTGTGGCAAAGGTAAAGATGAATAATTCCAAGAAATATATTATATACTTTCAAATGACTTTGTCTATTGCTAATTAAAATTTCTGGTAAATGAAACATTTCCAACACAATTTTCTCTTACTAAAATTCTTATAGTCCCAACTTACAAATTTTTTTTTCAAAGCTATAAGTTTTCCCAACTGCTAAGTTCCTTTAATTCCCACCAGGTAGTGATAACGTTCAATGCACATGTAAACCATACATCTTAGTCCTTCCCAGAACTCCAACAAAATCAATTTTAAATCTATGTAGTTAACATCATAATTTGAAGAAAATCGTTAGCGACGTTTTTAAGAAAATTGATGGAAACAAAATATATACTATAGTAAGAATAGTTAATAAAAAGCCTTATTACTAACTAAGTATGAGCAAGAATTGCGACGTTCCATCTTTCTTACCACTAAAAAAAAAAGGTTCTCGTTTTCTGAAAAGAGAAGATTTATTTGCCCAGATAATTATCCTCATAAACTTATTCTTTTCTTTTTCAATTCAAGGAGACATGGAGAATTGCCCTTCCAAATTACTAGCGCCTCTATAATTCAGTAATATGTTCTCTTGAAGGGAAGGGATTAGCTCAATGTTAGCGCGTAGGACTAGCCACGCGGAGGTCCCGGGTTCGAATATCCAACCGTGCTATCCTTAGATTTTCTCTTCCTAGGAGCCTCTAAAGCTCACTATTCGGTGATGGGTCTAAGAAAGAAACACATATAAATCCTAGCAATAAATGTATATCGCCGAATTCAATAATGAGTGAATGAGAACTGAGAATAATTAAGATATATTCAATTTTAAATATAAACATAAAACATAATTAAACAAGCAAAATATAGGTTGGCTGGGGCCAAAGAAAAAAAAACCTTTTTATCCTTTAAAGTTTATAAGACGTTTCGGACAACTCTAGTGTCCTTCATCAGAAACTACATAAAAAAAAAAAAAAAAAAACAAAGAGAAATAAAGAGAAACTTACTTAGAGTGGGAAACAATATTGAACCATTATTAGAGTATAACTGAGATATTATCAACACAAATGTTCATGTTGTTTCATCATTATCAACACTAATGTTTTAATGTTGTTTCTCACTACAACACAAAGGTGTCCGAAAGGTCGAATAAACTTTTGAAGACAAGTTTTTCCATTTTTTTTATTTAGCTCCAGCCAACCAATATCTCGCTTGTTTAATTAACAAAGGCCAAGCATAACTATTGTTCATATTGATAAAACATAATTAAGTTACATTATAAAATGGTAAATAGAAGCTTCGAAATGAATGTATTTTTAAAATTATAAAGTAAGATCATTGAAATAAAACATCATATAAATGTTGTTGATTAGAATGTTTCAATGACTCAATGTTTAAAACAGAGAATAGTAAATACGTGAAAGTGTAAACGATCTTTTTTTTAGAAACTTGCAATGTTGAATAGAATAGAATACCAGAGGGGACCCTAATCCAGGCACTGTAGCCTGCCCATTGAGGCTTATTGTGGCAACCCCTTCTTAATGTCTAGTAGAGGAATCCTCCCCTTTTCATGAGGTCCAGGACCTTCCCCAACAGTCCTTCTTGAAGTACGATTTCCTCCGATCTCAACGTGCCGAAAATCTCGTACCGCAATCTACCTATCGCGACGCAATCAAACAATAGGTTAGAGGCCGTCTCCTCCTCCTCCTGACACAGTCTCTACACAAGGGCTCCGAATCAAATAATCCCGCCTTGTGCAGATGTTTTTTGAACCTATCGTGCCCTGTAAACGAGCCTGTTATGAGACAAATCTGTTACCTGCTTAGACAATGTTGAAAGAATGTCTCAATGTTCAAAACAGAGAATAATAAATATATGAAAGCTGTAAACTTTGTTTTTTTTTTTTTTTCAGAAACTTCTTCCTTGTAATAAACTGTTTTCAAAATGTTGGTGGAACGGCAAATTATTCAACTGTTGTGCCAGATTTAAATATTTACAAACCAAGGATGGTGTATGTTTTTCAGCTAACTCTGAAATGACAGAGTAAGTCATTTATAAATCTTCATTAGTTTGGGCTTTTATTTAAAAATTTCTTTCTCATTTTTATGCCATAATATATACGAGGGCTGCTCTTTATATTTGTGGCCTAAGGATGAAAACACAAGCATTTAAAGACAAAATCGATTTTATTGTTTTTCAAAATATTCCCCATGAAGATGAATACACTTTTGCATGCGTTGGAACCAATTTTCAAAGCACTTTTTTCCACTCCGATTTAGGTACTTCTAAAACATGGGTTTTGAATGCAGCAACTGCTTCTTCAGGAGTAGGAAACCGTTGTCCACGTAGTTTTTTCTTGATGTTCGGGAACAAAAAGAAATCATTAGGTGCCAAATCAGGGCTGTACGGTGGATGACCCATCAATTCAATGTTTTGCCCTGTCAAAAACTCCATTGTTTCAGCCGATCGGTGGCAGCTCGCATTGTCGTGATGCAGAATGATGCGTCTTTTCTTTGACTTTTCCCGAAGTTTCTCAAAGACTTCTGGCAAACAAATAGTGGTGTACCATTCCGAATTGACCGTCTTACGTTCCTCTAATGGCACAGTCGCCACATGACCGGTAATGCGAAGAAACAGGCAACCATTTGCTTTGATGTGCTTCTTCCACGAACAACTTTGGTTGGGTTGGGCTCGTCTTGAAAGACCCATACGGTGGATTGCTGTTTTGTTTCAGGATCATATGAGTATATCCATGATTCGTCACCTGTGCAGATATTATAAACTGCTTTTGATGCACCTTGAGCGAATTTCTTCAACATTTTCTTGCACCAATCAACACGAGCATCCTTTTGTGCGTTTGTCAGGTTATGCGGTATCCAACGCGAACAAACCTTTTTCACATGCAAATGTTCATGCAAAATCTTATTGATGCTTGTCATACTAATGCCTAAAGATGCTTCAATCTCGCGATATGTTACATGACGATCATGCTTTATTAGCTCATGCACAGCATCGACGTTTTCTGGCACAACAACCGTTGTTGGACGACCTTCACGGGATTCGTCCTGGAGTGATCGTCGGCCACGATTGAATTCGTTATACCAGTTTTTAATGGTGCTGTAAGAAGGTGCTTCATTACCATATAAGGAATTAAGTTCATCTGTGCACTGTTGTCGTGTCAGGCCACGTCGAAAGTTATGAAAAATTATTGCACGAAAATGTTCACGAGTTAATTCCATTTTCTCCTAAGATCACTTTTTCAACCTGCTATCACTAACACTAACAACAATGAAATGACAAAATGTTTTGGTTGAGGTTATGTTTAACAATGTGAAGGTTGCAATGGAAACATCAGCTGGTGCCTAGCAACAATCAGTGTTACCAAGGCCAGAAATATAAATAGCAGCCCTTAATTAAAAAAAACTTTTCATAGACCTGGAGTTTATTCATTATATTGTCCTTAATTTTTTATAGGTGGCGCAGTCCACAAAGTATTAAAGATGCGACTTTACGTATAATCTAATGCAATCAAAATCTAGTTACTTGCAACAACTTAACCAAAAAAGGAATTATTGAACTAATTATTAGTGGAATAAAGCCAATAAATAATAAGAAAAAGAAGCGTTATATATTAGGGTTTGATAAACCCTATGTAACTATGTAAATATGGAGTAAGAGAAATTCGTGTGAGTGTTTCACACCAGATTGTAATCATTGCGTGGATTTTTAAGTACTTTTCAAAATACGGCAAATTAAGCATAAAGAAACAGCAGTTACTTATTCAAAACGATGTATGCAGCATAACAATACATCAAGGAATAATTTGAAACTCATCAGTGTTTCAAAGAACGGCGGTCTCTTGGTTGGTTGGTCGAAGGTTACACCTCTTTTTCCACAAGAGAAATAAGATGATATCTTGAGAAATAAGATGAAATAAAAGAAAAGAAAGCCCCATATTTATTATTTGTTTACCTTTAATGGTGGTTGTAGAAACAAAATTTGAATTCTAAAGAGATATTGTGAAAAAGAAACGGTGCCATACCATTCTAACCTTATCTCAATTCTAATATATTATATCAAGAAAGTATAACCTACCTTTTATTTTTTTTTCTTTCTTCAAAACAAACAATTTTATTGGTTAGTTACTTTATAGATATTTACTAAAAAGAAAATGTTGTTTATCAACCAATAAAATCCAGAAAACTAGTTCTTTCAACTCAGCTAACTTTTCTTTTTTAAACTTGTTATGAATGTGAGTTTTAAATCACTTAAATTAGAAATAACTCTGGAAGATTTATAACGATATTGATCGCATTCCATCAGATGGTTAGAAGTCAATATTCTAGTTTTTCTTACTAAGCAACTGACTTCTTATTATTATTATTTTTTTTTTTAAACAGATATATATCAAAGAATACGATATACTGTTTTTTTTTTTAAATAACTAACCTTTCCTATGCTTAGAAATACATCACTCTCAATTATATACGTATATATATAAAATATTGTGGAAGTTTACCGGTAAGACAAGTAATATTATTCGATGTCCATCTTTAACCTTCACATATAACTATGTCGTCCATCTTTTATGCGATTTATGAAATATTTATAACCTTGAGTGAAGGTAATACCTTTTTGTTTACATCTGGTAGAAATAGAGGCATCATCCCTTTTTTGTTTGTTTTTTTTTTCTTTTTGTTTTTATTTATTTATTAATAAATAAATATTTTTCTCCTTCTTTGGTTTTTTTTCTATGTAGAAAAATATATTTTTTTAAATGGTAATGTTTTAATTATATGTTTTTTTTCTATATAAAAAATAAATAAATAAATAAAAAACTAAGTCATATCAATATAAAGAATTTATTGAATAGTTTTTCTATAATTCAAAATTTGTATGCAAGTAACTAATTATTAACAAACATGGGGAATTTTTTTCTCATTAAATTTCCCTGTTTAATTTGATTAACTTTTTCTTACTGTAATTTACATAATTGAAATTGATACAACATTTTTCGAATTTATAATGATTACTAAATGTTTAATAGCTCTCAAAATATTTTTTTTTTTTGAGGTAGCATGACCCTCTAAAAAAAAATTCCGAGTTATTCTTAGAAAAAAGTGCTCAAATAAAAATGATAGGGCTCTGGATTAACAAGTTCAATGAACACCCGTTGATCTCGTTATAGAATGTGTATTTAATAGTCTGGAGGCGGGTAACGGCATTATTCGTTGCCACTATTCGGATGGCATGACCTGGGGGGACAGAAGGAAACTGGTCTGTCAAGAGCGGGAACATGGTTGCAGGAGTCAGACTGGTGGGAGATCTGTGGCCTTGGATGGTATGACCACTATCTTTCAGTCTGAGGGGGACATTGGTATTATTGAATGCTGCTGCCTTGCGGGGGGAGTGGCAGGGAAAGATTAAAGAGGTGCGGATATTTTCTGGTAGTCAGGCTGCACTAAGGGCTTTGAGCTTGCCGTGTTGGAGTTTGAAATTGGTGGGAGAATGTAGGAGAAGGCTTAACGCCTTAGCTCGGAGTGGCAAAGTGCTGTTCTACTGTCCTGGGTACCCGGACAATGAGAGGGCGGATCGGCTGGCGAGGGAGGGATCCTCCTTTACCTTATTGTAATCCAGAGCCAGCCCTTGCCGTCACTAAGGGGTTCGGTGATAGTCAGATTAGACTTTGGGTAATGAGAGTTTTGGAGAAATGCTGGGAGGTCATGCAAAGGTGCCTCCAGGCTCAAGGATTTATCAAAGGGACCAAACTGGGGGTTTCAGTCTACCTCCTATTCCTTAGTAGGATAGGATTGAGGACCTTAGTGGGAGTCCAGTCATTTGCATAATATAGGGAGGACGTCTAGTCCCATATGTCAGAATTGTGATAATGGAGTTAGCGAAACGCTGTGTCACACTATTTATGCCAGTGTCCCCGTTTCGCTGGTACCAGGTTTCGTGTATTTGGGAGGGCATCACACTCGCTGGATTGCCTGGGACGATTGGAGCTCAAAGATATTTTAGGATACTGTAGACAAACCGGTTGACTACTTATTGGGGGGATAAAAGCCACATAGGCTTAGGTCCCGGGCCGCAGCCCCCCTCCCCAGTTTTTATAATAATAACAATCCAAGTTAAGAAAAAAAATTGCTGGAACCATTTGTACGGCCCAATTCTGTTTTAATATTTAAATATATTTTTTTATATATAATTTAGTGAAAAATATGGTAATTCTTGTAAATGAAAATATGCTAGAATTAAGTCATTTATTCCAAGAAAGTGTTACAAGAGAGTGTAACATAAAGTTGTATTAGAGAAATTTAAATAACAATTGAAATAAAAATACTAATGTAAATTTGATTAGAATTGAGCGTTTTTATCTGTTATAATATAACAACTTATAATGTTTTTTAAATGTATAATATAGTTATGTTTGTAATAAAACATTTTATTGAAATTTTATTCCATTGTTGGGAAGAAGATCTTGCAGATCTTTGTATTGTACTGATTTCTTCTTTTTTTTATTTAGTATTTTTTTTTTTATATTACAAAGTCGACTGGTAGAGGTAGAATTTCAGAAACGATGCCATAATATCGCAAATTTATATGTATTCAAATTATCATATAACTTGCGATTTTATGTAGATTATTCTTCTTTTGTTATGGTCTGATCTTTATCAGTGCCTTTTATTGTTGAATGTTTAAAGTAAAGTTAACAAATATTGGTTTGCCCATGTTACGTTTTGCAGAATGTTCATTTTTACTTTCTCTTACTCCTAGTAAGAGGAAGTATTGTCATAGTGTCAAATTTTCTATATCGAGTTTTCACCGGAAATATACGTGTGAGGTCCCCTGAGTCCAAAAAAGTGGTTTTTAGCAAATGGTCTGTGTGCTGTGTGGTGTGTGTGTGTGTGTGTGTGTGGTAGTACTACGCGCAAAAACGAAAAACAGTTAGAAGTTAAAACTTGATATTCCATTTAGGCCATCACCGTGGGATCGTGACACTACGTTACTGTCAAAATTCCTCAAACCGGAAAGTAACCCTGATAGTTAGATTTTTACTTTTTTGCGATTTTCTCAAAAATGGCTACCGACAGTTTTCTTTAAAACTCGAAAACCATCAACTACACATACAAAGAGCTAAAACTTTTATTTAAAACATTTCTCCGGGAAAATTCATTTAAGGGTACTTCGGGGTAGGGGTGGGATTAGGTTTTCATCTTAACTGCTATTTCAGTTTATTAGACAATTCTGTCATCTAAATAATGTTAATTAGAATTAAATATGTGGTTGAAATTCCGAGTTTGAAAAATCGGATAACCGGAAGTGCGTTTACTTTACCACTTTACTAAATGATTTATTCACTTTTTCGCAATTTTCTCAAAAAGGCTCCGACGATTTTTTTTGAAACTTCGTATATAAACTAAACATGCAAAGATCTACAACTTTTATCTAAAACATTTCTCTGGGAAAATTCTTTTAAGGGCACTTTTAGGGGAGGGGTAGGGTTAGATTTTCATCTAAAGTGCTATCCTAGTTGATTATACAATTCTATCATCCAAACATAATTAGTTAGAAATAAATGGATGGCTGAAATTCCAAGTTTCAAGAAAATTAGTAAACCGGAAGTGCGCTTTTACTGAACAGTTTTTTCAGTTTTCGACGAATTTCATTAAATTTGGTACACAAACTATAAAATTTGTCAATTATCATTTTGAGAACTGGAGTAAGAGAAAGTTGTGTGAGTGTTTCACACCAGATTTTTTTGTTTTGTTTTGGAAGCGCAATACTGTATTTATATTACATTTTTTTTACTATAAAGCTCTTTTTCTTGTTGTTATAATAAATTAACCGTTCAGAGCTAGAC
Organism: Triatoma infestans; assembly: GCA_011037195.1. NCBI lineage: Eukaryota > Metazoa > Arthropoda > Insecta > Hemiptera > Reduviidae > Triatoma > Triatoma infestans. Next base: position 116,467 of record JAAEAF010004367.1, read on the forward strand.
TAATGTCACAGCTATACTAGATTCTTTAATGATTATCCAGCGATTTTCCAGTGTTTGCGAAATTCTGTTCACATACGAGGTAGGATCAAAAAAAGTTCCCGGAATTGGTCAATGAAAAATTTATTAAAAATATGTACAATATTTTCCTTGAAAATACTCTTCCTCCTGTATAATGGTGTTGATGAGGAGAGAAATTAGGTTTGATTAATTAAACGAGATATGAAGACACTGTTATAATATTACTATAAGTCTACACAAACTGCACTGGACTTGTAATGATTTTATAGAATAAAAAGGTGAGAGTTATGACACGATGCGATGTATAGTTGAATCTCATAGATAGATAGCCCTTAGGTAGATTCTCACTGGCCTATATACAGGTTTTCCCACACTAGCCTGCTTAAGTCAGAGAGTACCAGAGAGGGTCTGTCTTCTCTCTCTTAATTCTCTCGTCTGTCTGCTCTCTCTTGCTGATGTAATTCTCTCTTGCTATTACATCCTGCATCTACACACTTCTTCCACCGTTCATTCATACAACTGTTGTTAACACTCCTGAAAGCTATTTTTTTTGGAATGTTCTTTTTCAGCTGCTTCGTCACATTTTCCATCACCTCTTGTGCATCAGCAAAACGGTGGTCCATTCAATTTCATTTTCAGCCGTGGATACTGGTAAAAAAACTGGTGGTGTAATGTGGGAAGAACAGGGAGGGTGTTCCCCAGAGTGGTAACATTGTGCCTGGCAAGGTACTGTTTCAGCATTAGTGAGCGAAAAAACAAAATCCTTCCCTGCCCATTTTTCAGGTCGTTTCCGTCTAAATTGCACCTCGTAGCCGTTTCCGGATCTTCAGTAAAGTTCTTTGTTGACTGTTTTGCATTGAGGAATGAATTCGTTGTAAATCAAGCCCTGGTCATTAAAAAAAACAAAAACACCTCCGACATCACTTTACCTCGGGCTTCTGTCCAAGCGGAAATTTTTCCTTCCTTACTGATGTTTTTGATTTCCATTTAGCAGACTGACATTTTGTCTGAGAGAATTCATTAACGAGTCAAAATTTTCCTCTGGATGCAGCCATGTCAATCAAGTCCCTGGAAATGGACACTCTCATCTCTTTTTGCTCAGGGAATAATATTTTCGGAACCATGTGCAAGCAATAAAACGATGCATCTTCAAATCTTCAAGAAGAATGTTGTGAACATTCCCATGTGAAATGCCAAGTTCAGTGACAATAGTGGATCGTGTGTGGATGTTTGTTCGCCTGTCTGTACGATCAATTTGTCGAACGCGCTCGACATTTCTCATCTGTGGGGGAAGATGAAGGCGCGGAGACCATTGAGGATGGTCATCTTCAATGCTTGTACTACCTTGACGACAACGCTTGACGTGCCACTCGAGCAATGCCATGTTCACGTTTCCGGATGCTTCCTTCAGCATCTCAAGGGTCTCTCAGAGGTGATTCTCCAGCAATACCTGAATTTGGCACACGCAGCTCTGATGACGACATTTCAAAATCCGATGAAGCAAAAAAAAAAATCTGTCTAAAATAACCTAAGCTGAAAACAATTATACAGCCTGTTGAATGCCACAACCTACTAGCGATGCCAACCTCACAAACCGTATTTTCTCCTCCAGCAAATCCTTGATGACCCTATTTCGTATAAAGAGTCACATATACAGATCATTATTCTTATTCAGAAGAGATATTAGAGGAGGCAGAAAATAAATGAGGTGTGCACATTAGTTGCCACATATGAGAGAATGAATTGTGAATGTTTCACACAGATATTTTGTTTTGTAATTTTAACCTGAATTTGCTGTATTTCAGAGAAGACGAGTCCGACAAAATAACCTAACCGGCCATTACGCCAAGTACGATTCAGCATATATATTAATTATTCACAACTAACTTCATAGTTTTATTATTGTCTGGGGGAGACAACTTGAGACACACTATATCTAAGATGTGTTATAAATTTGATTAATTTATTTTACCAAAAATTCTATATTTTTATTAGTTATACAAGTCAAACACAAACGGCAATAAGCTGAACAATAATTTCAATGAGTTTTTATTAAACACATAAACTTTAACACATAAAGTCACAAAGTTTCTTATTTTCGCAAGTCAACCTTACACACAGTAAACATACAACAATTTACACCTCCATCTTGCCACTGCCATCTACTCCTACATATATACTAAATTAAAATTGCTTACATTCGGCCATCCTGAAATTCAAATTGACCTCAATTTGTGTCATAGTCAGAGAGGTATTTAGGTGTCTTTCTTTCCCTCCGTTTTTCCGAGGTGACTTCTAGTGACGGAGTTTCCTCGACTTGGTCTTCTTGGTTCATTTCAGACTCTTTCCCTTGATCTCCGTCTTCTTCAACGTCAGTAGTTGGTTTCCATAGCTTCATGTTGCTGGCATGAACGGATGTAGCAAACCGTCGTCCTTCTTTTTCTTCTAGGTCACTCACTGTATAGGAATCTCCTCCACGAACTGCTGTTACTAACATTGGTCCATAGTACTTGGGCTGTGTTTTGGTAGGATGTCCCGTCAGCTTCGCTGCTCGACGAATGAACACTAAGTCTCCTACCCCGAAGGTTGGTGCTTCACAAGCTTTTGAGTCGAATCTCAGCTTCATATCCTCCTGGGCTTTCATAATTTTGCCTCGAATAGTGTCTTGGATAACCTTTGGACTGGTATAATCCTCTTTTAAGAATTCGCCTAAGCCTGTATTTGTAAAAGCAAATCTAGGTTGGTACCCATAAAGAACTTCAAATGGCGACTTTCCTGTTGTTTTATTAATATTTGCATTTAGGGCTAGTTCACATTCTTCTATTCGAGAATCCCAATCCGTACCATCTTCCTTTTCCGAACACGAGCGAATCACAGGCAACACAGTTTTATTCACTCTCTCAACCATCCCATTTGCCCTCGGATGTCTCACGGAAATTAAATTATGTTTTATGCCGAATCCTCTGCAAAATTCTTCAAATTGTTGGCTGGTGAATGCGGTACCTCTGTCTGAAATTATCAAGTCAGGTAGTCCTCTTTCTGTTATCACGCATTTCAAGCGCTTAAGCGTCGTTGCTGTTTTTGTATCTTTGACCGGATAAAGATGCGCAAAGCGGGTTAAATTATCCGTGATAACTAAAAGATGTTGGTTCCCTTTCTTGCTTTTTATGAAGGGACCGAGATGATCTATGTGTATTACCGAAAACGGTCTTGCTCCTGGAGCAATTGGATGTAAGTAACCTCTTTTCCTTCCGGATGGAGTTTTATTAAGCACGCATTGTATGCACGAGTTAATATGGGTCTTAATATATCTTCTCATCGCCGGAAACCAATAGTAACGTTTTATATTTGCTAGGGTCCGTTCTAAACCGAAATGTCCCATTAAATCATGTGATTTTACAGCAAGAGTCTTTCTAAAGCTCTTCGGTACTATTAGGAGGTCTTTTCCCTCGATAGTTTTGTACAAGACTCCCCCTGTCATTTTGATCCCCTTAACTTGTTGTGCTTCTCCCACCGATTTCTCTTCTTTCTTCAGAATGTTCTTGAGATCTTGTAGTTGTTCATCACTCAATTGCCATAAATTTACTTCATCTTCTCTTGTCACAAAAGTAAAGATTTCTTCATTCTCTAGCTCCGCTGGACACTTTTGTAATGGTATATCTGCTCTACTAAGTGCGTCTACGTGTTGCATTTTATTCCCAGGTCGATACTTCACCTGGAAATCATATTCTTGAAGCTGACTGGACCATCTACAAATTTGTGCGTTTTTTGTACGATTGGAATTTAAGTAAATCAATGCTTGACAGTCGGTCACTACTGTAAATGGTATACTTATTAAAAATTGACGCAAACGCTCTATGCTCCAAACTATGGCTAATAATTCTAACCTGCTTGAATGATAATTTCTTTCTGAGTCGGACGTTCTCCTACTAACACAATAAACCAAATGCAGCTTTCCCCCTTTACCTTCTTGAAGAAGCATTCCTGCTAAACCCTCTTTGCTTGCATCCGTATGAAGCTCAGTTCTTGCCTCTGGTAGTACGATTGCAATACTGGCTCTTTAATCAATGAGTCTTTCAACTCTTGAAACGCTTGCTGCTGTCTTTCGCCACAATAGAACGTTGTTTCTTTTTTTGTGAGATTTGTCAGAGGTGCTGCACACCTCGCAAACTCAGGAACAAAACGCCGAAAGAAACTTGCAAGTCCCAAAAAGAGTCTTACTTCGTGGCTATTCTTGGGCGTTGGAAAATTGGCAATAGCCTGCACCTTGTGTGGACCTGGTCTTATTCCACTAGAAGTTATAACAAATCCCAGGTACTCAACTTCGGTCTTTCCAAAATAACACTTTGGCAACCGCAGAGTCAGCTTCGCCGACTTCAACGCTTCTAGTACGCGTTGCAACTTGGTTACCAAATCTTCCCAATTCTTGGCTGGAATTAACAAATCATCTAGATAGCATAATACTACTTTATTCCTTAAATGCCCCAAAGCTTTACTCATCATCCTCGTAAATTCATAAGGCGCGTTCTTCAAACCGAACACCATTCGCTCAAATTGGGCATGTTCATCAGAGGTAATAAATGCAGTTTTCTGTTTTGCTCTCTCACTTAACGGTACTTGGAAGTATCCATGCGCCAAATCTAAGGTAACAAATAGTTTTGCGCCTGTCAGGGATTCAAGTTGTGAATCAATATCTGGTATTGGATAAGACTGGGTTATCGTTTGTTTGTTCAATTTCCTGTAGTCCACTACCATTCTGGCTTCTCCATTCTTCTTTTTAACCAATAAAACAGGACTTGCATATGGCGATTTTGTATCTGAGACAATGTTGGCGTCCCTCAGCTCTTGCACTATTTCTGCAATCTGCTTTCTTTCCTGCACACTTGTCTTATATGGTTTCATCTGCACTGGCCGACTTCCAGGTTCTTCTTCTATATCCATCTCAGTTAAATCTGTTACACCTATTTCCGCTGTACTGTTTGCGAAACACATTAAATATTTATTAAGCAAATTCACTAATTCTTCCTTCTGTTCACTGGTTATTGTACTTCCTATATTTATTTCTGATTCCTTATCTTCCTTTTCATTCCTATCTTTGGTTTACTAGTTTCTTCGCCTTGGGATACATTCAAGACATACCCTTTTCCTATCTTCATTCCTTTTTCTAGCTTCACGCTGCTTTAGATTCATTTCTAACCATGCTGCAGAATACTTCGCCCTCTGCAACAGTGTCTATTAAGTTTACACTAGCCGGCGGGATTATTATTTCTTCTTTTACAAATATGTCAGATTGAGTTTCTGATGAATCCGGCTTAATATTTTGGAATGGGTCCTCTTCTCTGTACCCTATTTTCAACACGCCATCTACACTATAATAAGCCACGTGCGGTTGATCTAGCCAACTGCGACCAATTATAACATCATAAGGTTGTGCAATATCTGGGACAATAAGTAATCTTACTTCTATACCTAATACTCCATCTGTACTGAGTACAGCATTAACGGCCTCTTTCACCATTGTACCCTCAGGTTCTCCTCCAAATCCAGTTAATGAAGTACTAATCGGGATTGTTTCCAAGCCAAAACGTCTGGCAGTGGATTGTTTAACTGTGCAGTCTGATGCTCCTGAATCAATCAGACCATGGGTGTAGTGCATTCCATTTATTTCTACACGTTTTATATATTTCATGCAACTAGATTGAGTATTTTCATTCAAAAGATTTATATCGGATTTTTCCGGACAATTTCTCTCTAAATGGTTAGGTTTCCCACACTTGCGACAGTTTCTATCCTTTGAAAGTACCGGGCAATCTTTAGAAACGTGGCCTATTTTCCCACACGCATAACACTTGGGTGCTGCTCTTTCTCGTCGCCCCTCCGCGATTGCTCCACCACCTTCAGTACTCTTGATTCTCTGAAAATCTCTTTTCTCCAATCCTGTAATTGATCTTGAACTTGCATTACTCTCAATCTTCTGTGAGCTTTCACGTAACGACTTATTTCTCAAAAATTTCTGATCACCATGTGTACCCCAGTTCTTCCTAATTCTTTGTAACCTGGTTCTATTGACTCTTTCGAAAATTTCTATTGAATCCCTTAATTCATCTTCATCGTGGTGAATCACACCTAGTAAATGATCACACAATTCTTTGGACCAAAGACCCTCAATTACTTGTAATTTAATTTCCTTAAATGAAAGTTGTAATTCTTTACACATTCTTATCTTTTCTTGTAAATAATCTTCTGTGTCTTCATCTTTTGCTTGAGTTCTTTTTAACATTTCCTTCCACCTAGCACCCGTATCAATTTCACCTATATAAGTTCTACCAAATTTATTCTCAAATTCATTCCAAGTTTTAATAATTTTTGAATAAAACCAGTCTTTAGCAGGGCCGGTCATACTAGCTCTAGCCGCCTCCAGTTTAAATTCACTAGGCCAATCATGCAATTTTGCTATACTGTTCACAGCTGATAACCATGCCTCAGCTTCATGCCGTGCCAGTTTACCATTAAATTTTGAGATATTATTTTTGAAATCAGGAATAATTTTAAATTGTTTTGTCTGAGATACGCCTACCTTTTTAATTAAAGTTTCATTTTGCTGCAACATTTTTAACAGAATATGGTTATGATTCGTGAAATCGATTTTTGAATTTACATCATCTTTCTCGTCACTTAAATTGTCACAGTCATCCGAATTCTCCTCAACATCGGAGAAAGTATCTATATTATTCAGTCTATAATATATTCTTTCTGAAACTTCTTCAATTGATCCTTCACACTCCAGTCTAAGAAATTTACAAATTGTAATTAACTCCTTTAAAGAAAAATTTAATGCAACTTCCTCAATCTTATCTTTAAAATCTTCGGAGCCTGTATCTAAATTAAATCCTTTAAATTTTCTAAGGCGATATCTATTCTGCCTGTCACCTTCGTCATTAAAAATTAACCTATGCAATATCTTTATGGTTTTTGTTGGAAATTGGGAGATATTTTTACTCAACCATGGGATATCTTCCATCTTCATGTAATTTAAAATAAAGAATATGTATAAACCAAAATACTGCTTACCGCAAAGTGATATATCCTGAATGATATAAACTAATCCCACTTCTGAATTTTTGTTATAAATTTGATTAATTTATTTTACCAAAAATTCTATATTTTTATTAGTTATACAAGTCAAACACAAACGGCAATAAGCTGAACAATAATTTCAATGAGTTTTTATTAAACACATAAACTTTAACACATAAAGTCACAAAGTTTCTTATTTTCGCAAGTCAACCTTACACACAGTAAACATACAACAATTTACACCTCCATCTTGCCACTGCCATCTACTCCTACATATATACTAAATTAAAATTGCTTACAGATGGATTGACGATATACTCTGTCCGTACAAAAACACAACCTATTTTTAAAACTGGTATACCGAAAAAAAAAAAAAATTCATAATAGTCACATAAAATTATGTAACAATGTACCGAAAATTTCAAAACCTTTCATTTTATTTTTTAATTTCATCACGTTTAAACCTAATAACAATTTATTTTAATTGAATGCTTTAATTTGATTAAATGACGTTAATATACAAATTACTTTCTAAATTATCTCAAATTATATTGTTATTATCACTAATTTTATTTTTATTTCTATTTCAGAATATATAGTGTTGTTTCATTTTAACATTATTTAAGTATTATTAAGTAAAATTTTGTAATAAAACAATTACCATTAAAACAGCGCTTACAAAATTATTTATAATTATCGAAACAAAAAAAAAGAACTGATATTTATGGTAATTATTTCATAAGTGTTTCATTATTAAGAATAAAGCAGTTTCATAAATGATAGTTGCCAATTTTTATTAAATATATTTTAATATTTTATTAGATTTTTAATAGTTTAATGAATTGTACACTGTAATGAATTGTATGTATATCAGGAGATCTATAAAAAGGTAGGAAGTTGGAGGTTCACAGGTTGTATAGGGTATATATTCGGGGTCAAACTCTGAACTCGGAGTGTGTAAAAGTTCTGTTTTTCTCACTTGTTAAATGAATAAGTATTATTTGCAATTTTTTTTTTTTTTCTCGTAATCTCCTATTTCAATTTTGATATTTTTTCTTAATTTTCTTATTTTTTTGTTAAGCACTGTTTGTTTGAGCAAAACAGGTGCCATGGTGATCATCTTCACTCTTGGGAGAGTCTTGGAAGCTCTTTTTAAATCTACCCTAACTTCAAATTTACATCCAAGGCGATGCCAAAGCAGTGGGGCAGTTTAGTTTAGTGTCTAATTAAAAAAAAAGAAAAAAAAAAAGAAAATTCAGTTTTCACCATATAAATAATGTTTTGACGTCCCCTGAATCGGAAAAAATATTATTTAAAAACCTTTCTCGTTACCTCTCACTATCATTTTATAGATTTTAGTGTAAATTCCAGGCAGTTTGTGCTACTTTTCGATTATACAGTGTTCACCCATACTTCTACTTTAATTATTCATACAACCCAGTTTTTCTCCCTTCCGAAACCCATTATATTTCTCATATACATTATTATTATTTATAACATTGGTTAGTGCCAATATAAAGAAGTATATATATGATTATGTATATGTGCAAAGCAAATAACTTCGCACTTCGCAAAACAAGTAACTTTCACACACACTAGTGAGAGAAAGTAGTGTGTGTAACTCACTAGTGTGTGAAAGTTGAACTTTTCATCACTAAAATTTAATATAATAATCGTCGCATTATTCAACTATTGCAGTAAAAAAAATAGTTAAATATATGTTTTTAATTATGAAATTTTTGACATACCTAAACTATATAATAACCTTTCTAAAAGGAACCTTCTATTCTGAGATAACTTCTTTACACATACATTATTTAAATTCAAATTTTTGATTGATTGACACGTTTGCAGAACAAAAATCTAATATTTACTCATGAGCAAAGTATTTTTTTTACAACTCTCGTTTAGTATGACGCATTAGCTGCTCTCGTGCGGTCAAACTCTGAACTCGAGTGTGTAAAAGTTCTACTTTTCTCACTTGTTAAATGAATAAGTATTATTTGCAATTTTTTTTTTTTTTTCTAGATAAACTTTATTTTAGGAAGTTTCTAGAGAACTGAAAGTCCTGCATCCCTCCATAATACCGCGAAATAGTAATTAGGAGAAAACTAATGATTTAGTAAAATCATTTTCCAACCTATTGGAATTCCATTAAAAAGAAGTCGTGTGAGGGCTTTACACCAGCTTTATTTTCTTCGTTGTTTTTTTTCGAAGCTTAAAGCTTTTTTTCTTTAATCCCCTAATTAGAGAGAGAAAAAAAAGCCCACAAAATACTTTTGATGGTAACAACTTAACGAAAAGAAACTTGTATTTAAAACACTTCTACACAAGACACTTAATGGAATGATTCCATATTAATGAAGTTCTGTAGAAAAATCATTAGTTTTACATGAACACTATTTATATAGGGTAGCCAGTCTGTCACGTTTGATCAAGCTTAAGTGTGTGTATGTTATGTTGTACATTTATAGTGTTGGATTAAATATTTTTTTTAAAGAGAAAACTTTAGAAAAGTTGTCTGTCAAGAAAGTCGAAAGTGGGAAAAAAAGGTGACCAAAGTAATTCTGTTAATTTATGGCTTTTAACTAAAGAATGTCTTCACTTGCATAATTGATCAGTACAGAACAGACACACTAAAGTGTAAGCGAAGTCAATAATAGATAATAAAACAAAGAAATGTTTGAAGAAAAATAAGATAGAAAAACATGTGGAGAGAGAGAGATGAAAAAAAATAAGGTGACTATTGTAGGAAAGAAGTAGTTGAAAAAGTAACAGATACACAATAAGTACTTCTGAGGATGTAACAATTTAAAAAAAAGAAACTTCTTCTTCTAATACAGAGAGTTTCTTTAAGTGTACTAAAAAAAAAAATAGAAGGATAAAAACAAAATTAATAGAAAGAAACAACTTACAAAGAGAGAAGGGGATCTTGACAGTTTCTTCACCCTGAAGAAGAGCTGTCCCTAACACCTACTCATAATTATTGTGACTAGCCAGTTATACCAACATTTCTATATATTTCTTTCTAATAATAATTGTTTTTATAAAAAGTCTGAGACGAAACATTTCACACGGCTCTCTCTATTTTTTTTTTTTTTTTTTTTTTAATTTAAGGCGCGTCAACATCTATCGTCGTCATTGGTGCCCGGAGCTTTTTCAATACACTGCCGGACAGTGTTCTCTCGTTACAAACAACACTGTCCATCACTGGACAGTGAGCTGTAAGAGGCTCCTAGGAAGAAAAAAAAATCTAAGGGCAGTAATCCTGAGGTGGTCAGGTTTACCAAATTAGTTGCTTTGTCTTCCCTTTCATTGGCACCAAGCCTGCTGCTGGTTGCGTCTTTTTGGCACATATCTGTCAAGTTTTCCAGTCATGGACAGCGTCACAGCAATCATCCCTATGGATGAGCAAAGTGGATTGTTGGCAGTCTAAGTTGCTCATTTAGGGGTCCGAGCAGGGAGGGGCTTTTAGTTAGGGGGTGCTGTATCTTTCTCGGATCTCCATCAGGAATCTGGTTGGTTTTCCTAACTGGACATTATGGCTTAAGGAGACATCTCTAAACAATGCGGCTCATGCATTTTTGTAGGGTTTTTATGAGACGGAATAGGAAACATCCATACATTTCATGACGGATTTTGAAGTGTTTAGAATGTGAGGAAATTAGGTTCAGGATCTTTGGCCGATGGAAGAGCCTTAGGCTGTGTCCTTTTAAGGTTATGGTGGTAAAAGTTAGGCAGGATGGGAACCCGGGTCCAGACTTTTGTTCCAGACCCGGCAGTTGTTATTCTTTTGGGCAGCTACATGGGCCCATGGAATTTTTGAATAATGCAGGGTTTTTGGCCCTCTCCTCCATTAAATAATAATAATATAAATAATAATAATAATAATAATAATAATAATAAATAATAATAATAATAATAATAAATAATAATATAATAATAATAATAAATATAATAATAATAATAATAATAATAATAATAATAATAATAATGTAAATTAGTTGTTGAGGTTCGGTCATACAAAAGAACTCTTTTTAAATTTCAAACCGACGTTTCGGCAAATTTATTGCCTTCTTCAGGGTCTTTATAAAGGTTTTAATACAAATCAATAAAAAATAGAAACAACATAAAATATGAACTTAAAAATAAATATTTTCAGACCAAATAATATCAACATCCAATTTACAACATTGAATACAGCGGTCGTAACTAACACCGAAAAACAATAATAATAATAATAATAATAATAAGGGAAGGGAATAGCTAAGTGGATGGTGTACTGGATTCCCACGCAGAGGACCAGGGTTCGAGTCCAGCAGTGCTACGCTTAGATTTTTTCTTCCTAGGAGCCTGTACAGCTCACTGTCCGGTGATGGACAGTGTTGTCTGTAACCAGAGAACACTGTCTGGAAGCCGGCAGTGTATTTAGAAAGCTCTGGGCGCCAATGACCATAGATGTTGATGCGCCTTAAATATATAAATAATAATAATAATAATAATAATAATTTTTTTTTTTTCCGGGGAGTAAAATCCAGTGGATACCAGGTTGGCGAATCCTGGGGACGCACATCCTTGAAACCTCCCCTCCTCCTACCTTAACCTTCTACGGAACCGTTTACCACATTACTTCATGGAAGGCCTTCGCTATTAGCCCTTTCGGGCTTCCACATCTTTAGGCCAGAACTTTTCTTTCTCCCTCTCAAGTGGTACGGGACACTTGCTGGCGAGGGTGTGTGCTCTCCACGTACTTTTTCTTCCTCAGGACGTCCTCAACAAACACAGCCACTGCTGCCCATCCACTCTCCTCGCGGAGCATTCTTTGAGTGACGTCCTCCGGGCTAAAATCGCCTATTACATCGGCCGCTCGTCTTCTTTCCGCCCTCCACCGACTACAGGCAAAAAAGACATGGTAGGCATCCTCCTCCACACATTCCTCACAGTGGGTACATTGAGGGTCTTCTATCTTTCTCATGAAGGATTTACACTACTTTTCCCATGGGTACTTCCGAAAATACCTCCATAGGATCGGAAAGAAAGAATAATAATAATAATAATAATAATAATAATAATAATAATAATAATAATAATAATAATGACGTTTAATGAAAATAAATTGGAAAACTGAGAATGAAAAAAAAACATTCAGTAAAAACTCACTTCCGGTTGATGGATTGTGACAGGAAACCATTCTGTCAACATGCATACTCACGCACATACGCAGAAGAGCCAAAAGCTAAAATTAAGCTTTTCCTAGTTAATTAAATTATGAAAGGATGATATTACGTAAGAAATAACTTATAGTGTTAAAAATGTGCTATTTACGGTAGTTACAAGTACGTGGTATGCATTAAATGTTGTTTACATGAGGGGGAAGTATTAAATTGATGACGTATATAAAATAACTAAATAAGTGTGTAACAAGGGCAGCAGGACGAAATAAAATTCTTCAATAGGTACATCAATTAAAAAAAAAAAGTATAATATTTTTGTTTCATATAAAGAGTGGCACAAGTACAAAAAGAGAAGATAATAAATCTATAAGCAATATGGTTAACGATGTCTAATATAAACAAAAACATTGTCTTTGTTAGGTTTGTTTGACGTAATTAACAAAAGAAATGTTGTTCTTTATTATAAAGAAAAAACAATAATAAATTAAGCTCATATGTTTTTTCTTGCTTTTTTTTTTAAATTATCCATATTTAGATAAAATTGCATCAATTCTAAAATAGAGAAGCGTCTATATCTATTTTTTACTTCATTTTTACGTAATCTTGGACTTCCTGATTTTATTCTTCCATTAAACTAAATAATCTGTGTCATGATCCTCCGACACAAGGAATAATGGCCCCATTCTGATTGATTGCTGATTGATTCTAGGCCTAAATAAACATACAAAATAATTGTAATTCTTAAAATGTTGAATTGTGACTAGTGTAAAGGGCTCCGAATCATTAAAGATTCATAGGATCCGATGAGAGGAGAAGAAGCATATTAAATGTAACAAAAGTGAGTTACTCGAGATTCTATCTCCTTATTACGATATAACTACCAGTGATGGCACGTGTAGTGGAAGAACGAAATGGAAAAATAAATAGTTTTGTGAAAATTAGATAGTTCAAATAGTGTATTTAGTGATGGGGATAGAGCCAAAGGCGCAAGAATCCGTTAAATTAAATACAATGTGAAAACAAGAATTAGTTGGCTTCACGACCAATTTAGGGTAAAAATTCAATAAACCAAAAAAAAAAAAAAAATAACTTTTTTTTTTTTTTTGTTTTTTAATAATAATTAACACGTTCGACGTTTC
>JAAEAF010004368.1:0-90319 GCA_011037195.1 Triatoma infestans
TGGTAAGTGCCTTGCGGAAACTCGCCATTCCCAAGAAGTTGATCAGACTGATATGGGTAACGATGTGCGGTAGTAAGGCGAGAGTGCTGGTCAATGGGTCTTTAAGCGAGATATTCCCGATCTCAGCTGGAGTAAGACAGGGGGACGCGCTATCCGCAACATTATTCAATATCGCGTTATATGATATGGTAGATAAGCTCAACGTCACAGGGAATATAATTCGTTCAATGAATCAAATTTGTGCTTATGCGGATGATTTATGCATAATAGCTAGAAGCTTTCGCTCATTAAAGGAGGTTTTTCGTACCCTTAAAGCTGAAGGCGATAAAATTGGTCTCGCAGTAAATGAAAGAAAAACAAAATACATGAACATAAGCCCAACCGGCAACTCTGCGGTAGCCCAAAAACTAGAAGTAGAGGGCTTTTCTTTTGAGAAGATAAAATCATTTATATACTTAGTGGGCTGAGCTGAACAGCGAAAATAGGATTGTACCCGAGGTAAATTATAGGATCATGGCCGGAAACCGTGCTTATTTTGCCAACTTGAAGCTATTCCGTTCTTCTCTATTGTCACGTAAAACAAAAATTAATTTATATAAAACATTAATAAGGCCAATTGTGACATATTCCGCGGAAACTTGGACCCTCTGTGTGGCAACTGTGAATCAGTTAAGAATATTTGAAAGGAAGATTTTAAGAAAGATATTCGGTCCCACATTGGTGAGGGGAGAGTGGAAAATAAGAACTAATAATGAGCTTTATGAGATGTATCAAGAAAATGATATAGTGCAATTCATAAAGGCAAGAAGAATTGAATGGTTGGGCCACGTGATACGGATGCCGGACAATCGGATGCCAAAAAAACTACTTTTCTCCAAAATGGAGGGTACAAGAGGTAGAGGGCGACCGAGAAGACGTTGGATGCAGGATGTGGAGGCCGACTTGCGGAAGCTGGGAGTGACTGATTGGAAAAGGAGGGCGTTGGACAGAGGGAGGTGGTGCGAAGTTGTCAGGGAGGCCAAGGCTCACATAGAGCTGTAGAGCTATTTAGTAGTAGTGGTTCACACACATTTTTATTATATTCGTATTATCATTATTATTGTTATTATTAATGAATAAGAGTCATACTAAGTACACAAACGTATTTTATTTCATTAGCATTCATCTCACAATAAATTATATTTTGAATATCTAGATGTGGCCGCAACAATACTTAACATTTTATCCGTCGTAACATGCATATTTCTCTTGTTCCCGACCGGTTTCGGATTTTCATCCATCGTCAGAGCAAATCCACCAAGTTTCGTGTAGAGAGTTCACTTCAACGCAATGTTTCTGTTACACTCACACTCGTTGGTTGTATATATATGCGGAATGTTATAAGGTTATGTTACAATCTATAATAATTTCATTTTACCATTAAACTCACACACATAGTAACATAACTTTATAACCTCCCTGCCCATATATACAACCAACAAACCAACAAGTGTGTGAGTGTTATAGAAACATTACGTTGAAGTGAACTCTCTACACGTACTTGTACTGAATATGCTTTGATGATGGATGAAAATCCAAAACCGGTCAAGAACAAAAAGGAATATGCATTACTACGACGGATAAAATACCAAATAAAGTATATCTCATAGAACTATATGAAATTATTTTTTTTGTAACAAAATAATTACATTATGGTGACAACATACAGACATACATACATGCATACACACAAACAAATAGACCGTTCGCAAAAATAAAAATATTACTTTCTCTTACTCCTAGTAAGAGGAAGTATTGTAATCCTGTCAAATTTTCGATATCGAGTTTTTCACCGGAAATATCCGTTTTGAGGTCCCCTTAGTCCAAAAAAGTTGTTTTTAGCAAATGGTCTGTGTGTGTGTGTGTGTGTGTGTGTGTGTGTTTGTGTATGTATGGATTTAATGTGACAACTAGCGCAAAACAAAAAACTAGAAAGTTGAAACTTGATATGTCCGTTTTAGGTAGCACCAGGGATCATGACACAGACGTTATTTGTTAAAAATTTCCTCAACCCGATACCAGTTTAGCTAGTTGTGTTTTTTTTTACTTTTTGCAAATGGGTCGTCAAAAAATGGCTCCAACGAGGTTTCTTTAACTGAAATACCACCCATAATTCAAGAGCGACAACTTTTATTTGAAACTTTTCTCCGGGAAAATTCATTTAAGGGCACTTCTGGTGGAGGGATGGGGTTAGGTTGTCATCTAAAGTGCTATTTCAGTTTATTTAGACAATTCTGCCTTCTTAATAATGTTAATTAGAATTAAATATGTTGTCAAAATTCCCGTTTGAAAAAATCGGATTACCGGAAGTGCGTTTGCTTTAAGACTTTACTAAATGATTTTTTCACTTTTTGCGATTTTCTCAAAAATGGCTCCGACGATTTTTTTGGAAACACTTAGTAATTAAACAGTCCGATGATCTACATCTTTATTGTAAACATTACTAACTAACGGGAAAATTTCTTGTTAAAGGGCACTTTTAGGGGAGGGGTGAGGGTTATGTTTTTCTCTAAAGTGCTATCATAGTTGATTTAACAATTCTATCATCCAAACATAATTATTAGAAATAAATAGATGGCTGAAATTCAGTTTCAAGAAAATTACTAAACCGGAAGGGCGCTTTTACTGAACAGTTTTTTCAGTTTTCGACGAATTTCATTCAAATATGGCACGCAAACTATGAAATTTGTCAATTATAATTTTGAGAACTGGAGTAAGAGAAAGTTGTGTGAGTGTTTCACACCAGATTTTTTTCTCATAATATGAAGAGAAAATAAAATTAACTATTTTCCATTTTTTTTTATCTTTAATATCTTTAACTTCTAATCATTAAGATTTAATAAGAAGCAATTCGGGCATTTGGAAAGTCTAGAATTAACAAGTGTTAATGACCTCAGAAATTGATGCGTAAAAAGAAAAAAAAATACTGTAGAAAGAAAACAAAAAGCGAACATTCTAAAAAAAAACGTAGACAAAAAAAATAACAGAATAGAAATGAGGAAGTTCCACATTGAAATCCCAGATTTAGAAACTAAAGTGAATACTTTTCATGTTGGTGAGATTACCTAACTCAGCAAATTCACCTGTGTAGATGCCAGCCTGTCTCCCTTTTTGGTGGGTAGGAAGCTGAGGTATCTAGTTCTAGTAATGGTTATGAGCAGAGGGAGTAAAAGAGATTTTCATCCCTTCTTTACAACAACTCCCCACGAATTCCCTACAACAACTTTCAGATCGAGAATTTAAGAAGTTCATCAAAAAGCTATTTTCGCAGTTACAATAATTGGCTACATACCTTCTTCGTAAACCAATTTCTCCGGTAATTTAGTACGTGTATCTTCTATGTCACTTCTTATTATATAGGACTATAAGGAGGTTATAAAAAATACCGATATTATAATTAGTATTTTTTTCTTTAAAATTTAGAACAGTAATTCAATTAATTGTTGTTAATTATAATTGCGTTAGTTTTTCATCGATCTTTTTTTTACTTTCACTTTCGTATTTAGCTGTTCTAAGAAGAAACATTGTTACGTATTTGCGTACTCGGTAGCTCATCCGGCACCACTAGATGGTTTCCGGGAATATTTAGACCACTGCAGGAACTCCGTACGGAGACCATAGGCAGGTCTTGCTGTAAGGAATAGAAGGGTGGGGCAACAAGACAGAAAAGGCACCAATTCAAAAATAATAATAAGTTTATTGTTGAACAAAGCACCTCCCCAGTTCTTCCGCCTCACGTCCGAGCCCGAAAACGCACACTGACTAGTGGGTATGCCCTGGGAACTCCTCTGACTGCCTGAAGGGCAGGCAATCCCTTCCAGGGCTGTCCACAGGTTGCTGATGAAGGATGATCTCACATCCGACGGAGGACCAGCAGCGAAGCTGCAAAGCTGTTGGCATAAGAATAACTATGTAGGAAATGTGCAGGGTGACAGACGGAGCTGTATATCCTCAACCTAGGTTGAGAGAAAATATAAGAGCACTAGGAGGGCTAATAAGAAAAGCTAAGGTGCGTACACTTGCCTTGAAGTTATTATAGTTCCGTACACCTCCTTTAATTCGAACTCGTTCTATCCAGTGTAGAGACTCCGTCTCTCCAGACTGTACAAGTGGAGCTTGCAGTGAATAGTCACTTAGCTTCAGGGCGATTGCAATAATCGCTTAAACGGCTTCTGCCGACTTATATTAACACTTAATAATGAACAGAGTAGAGATATCAAGGAGAGGAAAGAAGAGGAAAATTATCTTACTCTGAATGTAGAAGATGTTAATATACGCCACGTGCATCCGCCAGATTTTGACTCTATTTAGAGTGGTGACTCCTATTATCACTGCTGAATAAGCTCTTACTGAGTGTGAGACTGTAAATTAAAGGTTTACCAGACTGCTGAGCAGATTACCCACGTGGGGCAGCAACTGAACGGCGTAAAAAGAAAACTATGATCCAGCGATTTAATGATACGCCACCGAACTTGACATACACTAGAAAACTGTTATTAGAAGATAATTGTGCAATCTCACAAGATGATTCACACAATATAAACGGATTTGTGTAAGATGCTCACTAAGAACGAAAAATGCGGTCTGGTTGGGCGTCACACCAGCTCAACGAGATAGAACGGAACTTGAGGTAGTAATATGGTTACAACTACTGGGGCCCTGCCACTTAGCTAGGTGAGTACAACGAGCAACTGATACCCTGTGTTAAGGCTAGAACGGTACAACAGTGCTCTAGGTGACCAAAATTGTAAGTAACGTCCTGTCTCTTTTTTGATGGGAGGGGCCTCTATTAATTCAAGACTGTCACTCAAACAGTTACGTATTTCGCTGCATTAAAACTCCCCTTAAACTCCAGAAATACGTAACAAACATTGTGATTGTATTACTTTTTTTGTATTTGATTTATAACGTGACATGTTTTGTCTTCCACGATTAGGACAAACGTTTTTAGAAATTATTCTGGAATTATTGTGTGTATGTGTGTGTAGTTTGTGTGAAAGAGGTATTGGAGAGAAAGCTTTTGCATCCTAGTTAAGATGAATATCGTGAAGGTAATCAATTGACGGATAAAGCGTCTAATTACATGAGGTCGTAATCTCATCATCCTATAATCCGTTAAGTATGTTAACTTATGAGGTTTGAGCAACTTTCGAAACCTCTTCAAAAATAGTAAATTTTCCTCTTATTTGAAACTGTAGTGGAAAAAAGCAAATTGGGAAAAAAATTGAAATAATTTTTTGACAAAATAAATATAGTGAAAATACGCTTCAAAGTGTCAGGTACTATTAATTTTTAAGGTTAATGGTGTTGAGGAGACAAAGAGACAAGAAATCACCAGAGATATTTTCCGTGATAGGCATTCTTCTTTTTGTGGTCATCTTACCGGTTTCGGATGTTCGCCCATGATCAGGATGCGTTTGTCAAACAGTATGATAACATAGATTTGCACAGAGCAAATTTAACTTGTGGTCTTTAAATGTTTTGTTATGGCCTGGCTAGGTCTGGAAGGTGAAGTGGGACGGTACCTGAGTGGGAAAAAACACATGTTTGGGTCTTTAAATGGCACATTTTTCTTTAAGAATGGAAACAGCCAACACGTAGGGGTATATAACTTCAACTACGTTGTTTTAGGAAGATTTACTTTATAATTATTTATCCATACTATCTTACTATTATATTTATTTATTTACAACATGCGAAATAACACTGTGTCAGCAGTGGGCTAATGTGAAATAGTTACTGACAAGAAATGATAAAATACGAGCTGAATGATTGTAAGATAGATTAGATGAATAAATAATATTTTGTTAAACAAAATAATCAAAACAAAGCAAACAAATAAACGACAATCAATCTATATGAGCAGGTTGTTTGATAACACTAACATATTTCGCGTTTCATCTTTCATAATTCATACACGCCATCCACGCACGCATGTATACTTAAATATGGGTTATTTATATGCCTAAATATAACAAATGAAATATAACAGTTTAAGATATAGACCCCCCCCACGTGTTGGATGTTTTCATTTTTAAAGAAAAATGTGCCCCTTTAAAGACCCAAACATGTATTTATTCCCACTCAGGTACCATCCCTCTCTCCCTTCCTGACCTAGTTAGGCCATAACAAAACATTTAAAGACCAGTTAGTGTATAAACTACTCTGTGCCAAACTTTGTTATCACACTGTTTAAAAAACCGCATCCTGATGATAGGCGAACGCCCGAAACCGGCCGATAACCACAGAAAGAAGCAGGCTATCACGAAAAATATCTCTGATGCTTTCCAGCTCTGCGGAACCAACCACAACGGACAACAAATCGTTAGGGCAAGACCAAAACAACTTGGCCGGTTTTTTTTTTGGTAGGAGAAACAAGGGCTACCAAGAGAAGCATTTCTTTCACGAGTTGCCTTGCAGCACTTAGTCTAAAAATTCGACATTCATCGAGTATACATAAAGACTGAACATCAGTACCAGTTATAAACATTTAACCTTGAATCTAGTTAAATAATTGATTTTATAAGCATACTTATTGTGTGATATTGAATAGTATTTAAATTTCTTTAAAAGATAATATATTTAATTTAAGCTAGCAGTGATTTCTTACTTATTTCTTAATACTTCTCACTTCTCCTAAAACGTATACAACACACAAGCCCTTTACAGGACCGTTCGTGCTACACACAACACTACAAACATCCAAAAACATCACATTTCAAGGAAATTACTTTATAAAGGAGCCGTTCATCAAGTTTAACTGTTTCATTAAAACTGAATTTTTATATAGATTTTTTGTTTTTTTTAATTTAAGGCGCTACTTCATCTGTGATCATTGGCGCCCGAAGCCTACTGCAGTGTTCTGTCGGCCTCCGGACAGTGTTCTCTCGTTACAAACAACACTGTCCATTATCGGGCAGTGAGCTTTAGGGGTTCCTAGGAAGAAAAAAGGGCAGTACAGCTAGACTCGAACTCAGTTCCTCCGCGTGTGAGTCTATTGCGCTAACCACTGAGCTAATCCCTTCCTTGTGAATTTATATTATATTTGAAAATAATTTTATTAAACAAGTTTTGTATTCTTTTTTTTTTTTTTTTTTTGTAATAGAAAACAATATGATCGAACAATAAATGAGAAGGAATTTCCGTTCTTATCAGTAATATTGACTGTTATACAAAGCTTAGTCTACTCTTCAGCCAGCATTAATGGACGTCCTGTTGATTCCCATTTTCCCGACCCAAGTAAATTCTCTCAACCAAAACCTAACCAAACCCCCCCTTTTACCCAGCCTTTTATTTGTTATACCCTCATTAGCAACTCTCCACAATTATAATATCTTCTTGTATTGTAAATATTTGGACGAGAGATAGTGAAGGCTTTTCGTAACTGTCTGTTTAATAATACAGACAGACTTCTAGAGATTTTGTGGTTATTATCTACAAGTATAAGTCGCCTGGAGATGAGAGAGAGTGAGAGAGATGAGCAAACTTTTCTTCTAATTTATTCCTTTTTTTTTTCCTACCACCATTTTCTTCCTCGAAAACGGTAGTTTATTCTTTGTCTATTTCCAGAATCCTTTCTGCATCCAGATCCTGTTTTATCATTTTATTTTGTTTTATTTTTTTCTCCGTATTAAATACGAAAATACCAAGGCCAACCAAACATGCTATTGTTTCACTTCTTAATCGCTAAACTAATCATTATTTTTATAAATTCTCTTCTAAAAATACTTCTTTATTCTAGAAGTATTTTCTGAGAAGTAAAATAAATTACTTCTATAAAAAAATTTCTGGAAATCTCCATAAAAATGAAATATTAAAAAAAAAAAAAATGAATTTTAATATAGGTTAATTTCAACAGCAAATCGTTATAATTTTTTGTTTTTTTAAATACTACATTGGAATTTACAATTGCAGTTGCAATTGCCCCTGCAACAAGTAAATTGTAGTGTGATTGGGAATGACATGAGAGGAGTTACCACCCAATGATTGCTATCCAAATGAATTAATTACAGCCCAGTATATCACATGACCAGCTACCTCTCAGGAAGATGTAAAGATCAATTCGTAGATTAAGATGAGCGGCAAGGCGAGAATGAAATTTCTTGTAATTATGGCCGAATTTGAATATTGCATAAAAGGTACTTTTAGATCGGAGTGGATAGTTCTTAGGCACGCAATATGGAGCGTTGGTTTTACGTCTTAGGATTTTTGAGTGTTTTATTGGGAGATATGTGTGGAGGAAGCAAACTCTACGCTATCCGAAGCTACGCTGCACCCATATAGCTACCCCAATGAAAAACAACAACAAACCGGATCTAGAATAACTATTCAGACTCGGGCCCAATCCATCTAAGATTCATCGCAGTCCTGAACTAAAGGGAAATAGTCCAAGCTCTTCCGCACACATCCTGTTCCGACCAAAGTTCCTGAACCAAATTTCCTCACAACCCAAGCAATTTTTTATGAGATGGATGGGTGTTTCCTTCTCTGTCTCACAGAGTCTGGATGGACAAAATGGATCCGGTATGAGCCCCATTATGTAGAGATGTCTCCTTAAACCACAATAACCAGTAAGGGATCCAACCAGATGCCTGGATGAGTAAGTTACGTGAAAGAGACAGCAACGTCTCACCAACAGCCCTGTCCGGACCCGCGATGAGAATTTCGGACTGCCGACAACCAACTGTGCTCAGCCGTAAGGATAAATGCTGTGAAGCTGTGTATGACTGGAAGCCTGTCAGACATGTGCCACAAACACGCCAACAGCAGGTTCGGGACCAATAAAAAGGAGAGTGGCGCCTATGCTGGCAAACCTATCCACCATTTCCAAAAAATTTTATATGACCTGGTACCCAGACTAGAAGCACATCCTTCAAAGAAGAAAGCTCTTCCAATCTTATTTTGTTGAGTATAAGTTTTGGAGACGATAGATGGTTGAATACTTGGCTGAATCACACAGTTCGAGTCCATAAGTCTAATCGGTTTCAGTAGCGAGTTGTATATCAGTACTTTATTTTTTTATGTCAGTTTAGATCGTCTGTAAAGGAGTCTTACAAGCAGGTGACAGAATTTTATGGTAGAAATATCTATGAAAAACACATTCAAGACTTTCTATTATTGATTTTATCAATGTTTAATTACTCTTATAGGAATTGGTAACTAAAATTTCCATGTTTGTCTGGCAATGTGTGTGTGAAGATACATTATCATGGTGAAGCGTTAAGAATTCTAATGTTCAAAACGCCGAGTATTTGATGAAGACATACTATATATTGCATCAGTTTCATATCTTCTGATCTTTTCAACTTAGTCACCTTCACCAGTTATAAAGGAACTGTATTCATTACTGTTTTCAACATACATCTTTTTTGTGGAAGCACTATTATTTAAAATTTTGAATGTTTCATTGATAAAAATATAGTTCATTCGTTTAAAACGTCGTTAGCAAAAGTGGAATCAACGAGAGATGAATAACATCATTCCATGATGTTGATAAAGACTGGTGTACACAGTGTTGGCTCTAAATCGTAGTGACTTGCGAAAAAAGGAAACGCGAAATCTTTTTTCAATTAAAACAGACGCATCACACACGAACAAGATAGATTTTTATCACCAAAGTTGCAAGAAGTGGATGCACAGTGACTCATTCAGTGCTACCACAAGTCGTAGAACACCATAGCTCTAAAAAATCCTCTTTATTATGTTCCATGGCCTTTCAGAATATTAAGAAAATATTTCACTACCGCACACAAATGAATAAATGAAAAGGGTAATATGAAATAGTTAATAGATAAGAGATCTTACGAGTACAAATAGAAGAAAATGCACTTTACATCCTTGTTTGTTTTTCATATCACAAAACTTTTTAGTGACAGTGTCGCAAACCTTTTACAGTCATATATAAATGCATGCAAGAGTGCACTTACATGTATATTATTATCATGGCTTACAGCTGGCGTCAGCTTAGCATTTTGATTTCAGAATTTAATCAAAATTCATTCCCTTTTATGGAAAAGAGAATGGCCAGTTTTCTTAGACACTCAATGGATCTCTCCCTGAAAAATGGCAATATTCTCAACAAATGAATAAATATAACTTATGAAGTAGATGATAATTTTCACCGGGATGAAAACTTTCTGAAGATTTTATCATCCAAAAGCAAAAAATGTTGATTCCAGTATGAGACACTGTTGTTTGATTGTTGACAATCAATAAAAATTCTTAGAAAGTAACTTCATGTTTTTCAGAATCAATAAAATTAATTATAATTACATTGAAAAAAAATGTTTTAACATTACGATAGTATGTTTTTATTGTAAAGAAAATAGTAGAAATCACAACACGTTCTAGAGAAAAGTTCCACGTAGGAAATATAAAATAAATAAGTATGATTAAACCCCCTCGGGGAGATATAACACAAAAGAATAAAAATTCCATTGTATTATATCTAGTGTTATGTGTCTAAAATAATACTTTACAAAAATAATAATTAAATAATTTTAATTAGTAAGGGAAGGGAATAGCTAAGTGGTTAGTGTACTGGATTCCCACTCGTAGGACCCGGGTTCGAGTCCTGCTGTGCTATGCTTAAATTTTTTCTTCCTAGAAGCCTCTACAACTCACTGTCCGGTGATGGACAGTGTTGTCTGTAACGAGAGAATGCTGCCCGGAAGCCGGCAGTACACGGAAAAGGCTCCGGGCGCCAATGACCACTCAATCAAACGCCGTAAATTATTAAAAAAAGTATTTCTGGGCACTTTCTTGGGAATACTGGTGTACCTCCTTTCCATAAAAATTTAATGACTCAGGAGCAATCATTAGAAATTATGATTTTAGTTTGTAGTTTCATCATGGTTAGTTGATAGGCTTTTTTTTGTTTTTGTTTTTGGTTATTACAAAATTTACCCCAGCACTATTGTGCCATAAGTAAATATGTATACAGAGACAAAAATAAATTAAAATAAAATCCGAGAGGAGAAACTACCCTGTGTAGTACCAATAATTCACTCACTGTAATAGAGGCCACTGGCGTTTAAACCGTCTAGGAGGGTTATCTTGTAGGGTACAGGATGAAAGGCTACCTGCTAGAGGGTTAGGATGTGAAGATAGGGTGCTGTGAATTTTTTTATATCGGAGTTTTATTACTTCTGATAGGAAAGGGATATTAAGGTGGTTATGGATTGTTCGACTGGAGACATAAAAAGGAGCGTTGATTATTGTTCGCAGGATTTTGGATTGTAAGGATTGGATACGATGAGATTGGAACGCTTGGTTGAACCCGATAGTTCGAGGGCATATTCCAAAATTGGTTTCGATAGTAGACGTCTGTTTTCTAGTGAGAGTCTAGATCTGTAGTCAAAGAGTCGTTTTAGATGTCTGTACCGTGTGTTCATTTCTTGTCTTTTCATCGTGTGTGAGGGTTCTAAGTGAGTCTTTTATCGATGTATATCCCAAGGTAGCGGTCAACATCAGAGGTTGGCAAAGGAATTTGATTGTAGTATAGTGCGTGGGGAGTAATTGTACGTAAGGTGAAGGTGACATTGAGGCACTTGTTCTCATTGAGTTGATAGGCTGACAAACTAAACGTCGGTAAAGGTACGAGTTATAATTTTGAAATTTTTGACTTTACTGAAGGAACTCCTGAAATCTGATCAATTCAATTTTGTTATTCAAGAATTCTTGTTAATAAAAAAAAAGATAGAGTTACTTATATGGAGGGTGGTAATAAGTTTAATAGAGTTTATAAGAATATTATATCACTAAAATGATGTGAAGTGGTGAAATCAATCTGGAATGAAAGCTCTGATAGAATCGAAGCTTTGGCAAATGGTGCATAACATTGAAGAATGACATATCATAAGTTATTCATTTATATTATGCTAATTACTTAATCTAGTTGCAGTGCCGCCGGACTTTTCACTTATCTCAGCCGAAAAAAGTTCCATCGAACTTCTTTGATTATAACTGCATTTAATTCGTTCTGGTTTCAAAGGTTCAAAAAGCGAGTTACTTTTGAGCAAATGATCTTTTGGCGCTAATTTTTTTTTCTCTCCTCTGTAGTAATACTCTACCATGATTACGTCCGCATTTCTTTAGACTTGGATAAGCTCTCATTTCTTCGTGTGCTTCTTATTTGAAAAAAGCTTCTTTTATGAAAAAGATTAGTATTATTCGCAAAGCTTTTGTTTACTATTTAGCTTCTGTTTTTGTTTTTGTAGTTTTTTTTTTTTAATGCAAACTCATATAATTTGCTTCAAGCACTGAATTTACGGTACTATTGAAATTCAGCTGTTGACATTTCTTCTTAACATATACATAATTTACGACGGTCTCCAGCTGAAATTTAGCTTCTCACAATTCCATTGTTTTCAATGGAATTCCATTGTTATTCAGTACTAACTCAAATAATATTTAAACTTATTATTTATTCATTACAACTTTCGTGTCTTTTTTGTAGTAATATCCAAAGAGAGTATTAGTAGCAGAGAGACAAAATGACAAGACCAATCTCGTTGTAGTGGGATCAGATGTCTTGGAGAGAGGGTTATGATGCGATGAATAGTTGGGAATTAGTTAGAGATTTTTAGAGAGTTGTTACTCGAAATGTGAACTACTAATTTACGAAAATAGATATATATTTTAACAATAAATTAACGTTTGAAAAGATATAACTACAATTAATTTAAAATGATTTAAATGGTAACTAGAATGCACAACTATAATGATTGATAAATAAAATAAATGTTTAAATACTTAGATAGGGACGCGCTCCGATGTATGAACTATGTCGCTGGTAGAATCTTGATGATACGCTGATAAAATACTGAAGAATACTCATCCCCCCTTCCTGTGGAGAGACGTTATATTGCCATCACTCACACATTGACAAGTGTGTAATTACGGGTCACACTAAAACATCTCTTGCCGTATGTTGACCCTAGGTCTTGAATAGGTCGGGGAACAGGGGCTGGCAACAGGTGATGACGGTTATCAAAAGACTGTAGCCAGGTGGTCTTTTGAGTGTTTGTTTATTGGCGGTTATCAAAGACTGTAGCCAGGTGGTCTTTTGAATGATTTGTTGACCCTTGTATATCGGCCAGGCGGCTTCTATGTACTGACCGTATAATGACCCTTTTAAAAGGGTTTCTTGTTGAAAGCGGTGTGTCTTTGGCGGTTCCTGTCCTTGGCGGTCCCTTTGACCGTGCACTGACAGCGGCTCTTGACTTGAATAATAGCGACTGGCTGGCACCACTATTTATAATTTTTATAATTAAAAATTATATATTTTCCTTCTTGTTATCACTCCTTCTTGTTATCACATTACACTACTGAGTTCATACCACTGAGGTCACTCGCCAGTCACACTACCAATCATTACCCCTTTTCCACTCTACCATACTCTATCATTTCAAGTGTAAAGTCCAGGCAGTCAGTGTCACATATTATATTATAAAGTGTTAACCATATTTAGTTAATTCATTTAAACCAGACCATTTCTCTCCTTCAACAACCTTTCCTATGAAAATCTTTGGGTGTTGAGTTCTCGGTTAGATCAGAAGTTTCTTTCAATTTAGAACGTGAAATTCTATTTGGTTAGCCGCACCAGGCTACGAACTATTTACCTGGTGGATTATGTAAATCGACCGATCTTATTTTATTTTCAATTGATCTACTCTTATGCATGACTTGTTTAAATTCGTGTTAACTTCCTTTAGTGAAGGGATTAACTCAATGGAAGCGCTCTCTGCACACTAATGAGAATGCCCTGGCTGTCGAGTCCAGGTTGTGCTACTTAGATTATCTCGTCGCTAGAAGTCTCTACAACTATGTGTACTTTCTAGTATCTAGATGCACCATTTAATGATGTTAAAAATTTGTATTTTAACTTTCTATTACTCCTAGCAAGAGGAAGTATTGTAATTGTGTCAAATTTTCGATATTGAGTTTTCACCGGAAATATCCGTTTTGAGATCCCCTGAGTACAAAAAAATGGTTTCTAGCGAATGCTCTGTGTACGTATGTGAACAGCATAGCTCAAAAACGAAAAATTGCAGAAAGTTGAAACTTGATATTCCGTTTTGGTATCACTATGGGATCCGACAGTATGCCAGCGGTCGAAATTCCTGGACCGGAAGTAACATTTTACAAAGTGGTCTTTTCCCTTTTTTGCAGTTTTATCAAAAAATGGCTCCAATGATTTTCTTTAAATTTGATAT
This sequence comes from Triatoma infestans, assembly GCA_011037195.1. Classification (NCBI taxonomy): domain Eukaryota; kingdom Metazoa; phylum Arthropoda; class Insecta; order Hemiptera; family Reduviidae; genus Triatoma; species Triatoma infestans. The sequence goes on from JAAEAF010004368.1 coordinate 14,256, forward strand.
ATCAACCACACATACAATGATCTCCATTTTTTATTTGTAACATTTCTCCGGTAAAATGCATTCAAGGGCTCTTTTAGGGGAGGGGATGGTGGGTTGTCCTCTAAAGCCCTACTTCACTTTACTATACAATTCTATCATCTAAACAATATTAATTAGAAATAAATGTGTTGTTGAAATTCCGAGTTTGAAAAAATCGGATGACCGGAAGTGCGATTTTTACTAAAATCTATTTTTCAGTTTTCTGGTATTTTTTTTACTTTCTTGCAATTTTCTCAAAAACGGCTCGGACGATTATCTTTAAACTTGATATATCAACTACACATGCAATGATCTACAACTTTTATTTAAATCATTTCTCTCGGAAAATTCATTTAGGTGCACTTTCAGGGGAGGGAGGTTATGTTTTTCTCTAAAGTGGCAACATAGTCGATTATACAATTCTATCATCCAAACAAAATTAGTTATAAATAAATAGATGTCCAAAATACCGAGTTTCAAGAAAATAAGTAAACCGGAAGTGCGCTTTGTTTTCAGTTTTCGACGAACTCCAACGAATTTCATCAAATTTGGTACACAAACTATAAATTTGTCAATTACAATTTTGAAAACTGGAGTAAGAGAAAGCTGTGTGAGTGTTTCAAACCAGAATTTTTTATTAAGATAATAGTGAGTCTTGATGACTCTAAATTTTTTATTCTTATTAAACATCTTAAAAAAAAAAAAAAAATGAAGAAGAAATCAATTTTCTTAACAGCATTAGAAATAAGAAAAAGTAAAAATGAATGCATATAACAAAACGAAAAATCTGGTGTGAAGCACTCACACAACTTTCTCTTACTCCAGTTCTCAAAATTATAATTGACAAATTATATAGATAGTGTGCCAAATTTAAAGAAATTGGCGGAAACTGAAAAAAAAACTGTTCAGTAAAAGCGCACTTCCGGTTTGCTAATTTTCTTGAAATTCAGAATTTTGACCATCTATTTATTTTGTAATTAAATTTGTTTGAACGATAGAATTGTATAATCAACTATGAGAAAAACATTACCACTTCAGAGAAAAACAAAACCACACCCCACCCCCTTAAAGTGCTGTTAAATGAATTTTCCCAGAGAAATGTTTCAAACAAAAGTTGCAGCTCTATGTATGTATAGTAGATGTAATAAGTTTCAAGAAAATCGATGGAGTAAAATCGCAAAAAAGTAAAAAAAAAATCTGGTGTGAAACACTCACACCACTTTCTTTTACTCCAGTTCTCAAAATTATAACAAACAAATTTTATAGTTTTTGCACCAAATTTAATGAAATTTGACGAAAATTGAAAAAACTATTCAGTAAAAGCCCACCTGCGGTTTACTGATTTCCTTCAAACTCGGAATTTTGGCCATCTATTTATTTCTAATTAATTTCATGTGGATGATAGAGTTGTATAATCAAGTATGATAGCACTTTAGGGGAAGCTATAACCTTACCCCTCTCTTAAAAATTCCCTTAAATGAATTTTTCTAGAGAAATGTTTTATATAAAAGTTGTAGATCATTGTATGTTTAGTTTATATGTGTAGTCTCAAGAAAATCGTCGGGGCCATTTTTGAGAAAATCGCGAAAAAGTGAAAAAAATCATATTTAGTAAAGTGTTAAAACAAAAGCACTTCCGGTTATCCGATTTTCCTCAAATTCTGAATTTCAACAACATATTTAATTCTAATTAATATTATTTAAATGACCGAATTGTGTAATAAAGTGAAATAGCACTTTAGAGGTTAATCTAACCCCACCACTCCATCAAAAGTGCCCTTAAATGAATTTTCCTAGAGAAATGTTTGAAATAGAGTTGTAGTTCCTTGTATATGCAGTTGATGTATCAAGTTTAAAGGAAATCGCTGAAGCCATTCTTGAAAAAAAACGCAAAAAAGTAAAAAAAAACAACTCGTAAAGTGGTACTTCCGGTTGAGGAATTGTGACAGATAACGCACAGTCAGATCGCATGGTGATGCCTAAACGGAATATCAAGTTTCAACTTTCTACGGTTTTTCGTTTTTGAGCTATGCTGTTCACATACACACACACACACAGACCATTTGCTAAAAATCACTTTTTTGGACTCAGGGGACCTAAAAACGGATATTTCGATGAAACTCAATGTCGAAAATTTGACATGATTACAATACTTCCTCTCACTAAGAGTAAGAAAAAGTAAAAATAAATATATGAAAAAAAAAAAAAAAAAATTGTGTTTACTTTTTTTATAAGAAAATTTAATGCAGAGCAAAAGTTCATCGTGATTTCAATAATAAGTCGATGTATTTTGTCAAGAGAAATAATTTGTCTAACTTAGATAGAAGCCGCAATATAACTTCAAAGGAAGCTGAAATATATCAGAGATGAAATTATTTTAATAAAAAAGTTTGTTATAAAAAAAAAACTGAACTTTATTTTCTAAGTTATTCAAAGAATATAAACAAATTGAATTTAAACAAAAGAGACAAAAAAAAAAAAAAAAAATAGATAAACAAAAAATAATGTATTGTAATTTTATATTTTTATAGTGAGAAACGAAAGATAAATTAATAAAAGAATTTTATTCATTACACATAGGAATCCGTGACCAGTATACACTATTCGACAACAAACTCGTATAGTATTCATAAAGTTACTTCTTTCATAAGGCCTTAATTAAACTTTACTTCATAAAATGTGAAAATCATTATTTAGAAATAAAATTTATGTTTTTCTACACTACATAAATAATTATAGCGCACTTTATATTGACTTTTATTGTTATTTATTTTGTTTTTAATAAATATTTTACTTTTAATATACATTTTCTGTATTAATCACGTTCTATACTTGTTATAAAATGATTATACACTAGTATATCTTATTATTCATTAAAATTTTCTTCATTATCAGAAGATTGGAACGTTTATTTCTTAACCCTATATTTAAATTGTGGAACATAAATAATATGTCATTCTGATCGTATAAAAATGGTGAGGGGAGCAGGTCATTTTCCTACAGGAATACCCGTTTGACAAACGAAGTGCAAGGGAAAAAATCAGTTAACGGTTTTCCAGATCAAAAAATACTACAACTTTTGTTGAATGTGAAAAGGCGTTGGTTCTTCTAATGATCTCCGGATACCATGTTGCAACAAGGATTTCAAGCCGACAATATTACTAATTAAAGAAAGTTTTTTGCAGTGTCTTTCTTACAGCTAGACCTTCTTCAGGCTTTTCAAAATGCTATTACAGTTAAACCATGAGAACATGTAAGTGTATAATAAATTTCAAAGTAGATTATTGAAAATCTAAGTTAAAAATCAAGCCTCGGCCATTTCTGAGAATTAGAATAGCCCAGCTCTTTTGCAGGGTATTGTAAGTAGCGACTTAAAAACTATTCTCTACAGTTGTTGTGGTGGTTGGTTCCACAGAGCTGGAAAGCATCAGAGAAATTTTCCGTGGTAGTCTGTTTCATTTTGTGGTCATCGACCGGTTTCGGGCGTTCGCCCATCTTCAGGATGATGGCAGACAGTGTGACAACACTAACAATTCAGTTTATACACTAATGTTACTTCCGGTTAGTTTCCTGCCGTTTAGCTTCTGAGAGCCCATTTATTCAATCATCAGTAGACTAAGTACTGGTTCTTCATGATCATTCTGGCTTCCACAACCATTATTATGCAGAACACAACAGAAATATGAAAGGAATGGACTGAGCAGGTCTAAGGGAGACCTTAGATGCTTACAATGATTTATGAGTGTATAAACATTTACAATGAATTTGCTCTGTGCAATCACACAGTCTGACAAACGCATCCTGAAGATAGGCGAACGCCCGAAACCGGTCTATGACCACAAAATAAAGCAGGCTACCACGGAAAATGTCTCTGATATTCTCTACAGGTATGTTCCGTATACTATTTCTTAATACTTTCCTAATGACATTTTAACATCAGGAACTACAGCAGTGTTCGCTCTCAGTGAATCCAATACCAGCAAGGAATTATATATGTATATATATATATATATATATATATACATCACTTCTTTTTTCCTTTTTTCTTGTGGAAATTTGCCTTTGATTGTAAATCATTGTAAGCATCTAAGGGTTAATTTTTCAGTCCATTCCTTTCATATTTCTGTTGTGTTCTGCATAATAATGGTTGCGGAAGCCAGAATGATCTTGAAGAACCAGTACTTAGTCTACTGATGATTGTAGATAATTATTTAATGGGCTTTCAGAAGCTTAACGGCAGGAAACCAACCGGAAGTAACAACCATGTGACACAGGAAGTAACAAACATATGATTTCCCAATAAACCTATGCAGGCTCGAGAGAACCGAACCGCTAAGTCATCAAAACGACCCGTTTGTTAACACTACCTAGGAAAACCAGAAGTAACAAACTTGGGTTTTCACAATTAAAAGCAACCGAACTGGCATGAATTGTATGCTGCGACCTATTCATGGGAATGTTGCATAATGATTTACTCCTTCGAGCTTAAAATGGCGACTGTCTGAGAGAGGAGAAAATGCATAGGTTAGCCTCGCTCTACACTTAGGACACAGCCTAATAAATCAGTAAATTATTATCAAAGCAATACAATACGCCGCTCCAAAATAAAATTATTGGACGCCGTTGGCGGCAAATTAAATTTGTACTAATTACCGAACAGAATATTTAGCGATTACTTTGTGTGTGAATTCTCATTAGTTGGCAGGTATTTATTCGTATGAGTGACTTTTTCCAAAGAATATATTCATCTGAAGGAATGTAATTACAGATAAGTGTATACGGTAAAGTTTGATGACGCTGGAATTGGATTTTGCGCCAACACTAGTGCTGGAGATATCTCACAATGATGAAATGTAGGTTTGCTTCCATATAAGCAAATACATAGCCGATGGCAAGAGCTAATGAGTAAATACCAAACAACGGAATAACTGGTAGTTGAGTGTCTGATATTAAAGAAAAAGTACAGAATGGAATGAAAGCTATCCGCCTGAAATATTGTAGAATTCTGGACTTATAGATAAGAAAAAGCTTATTTGCTCCACGATTCTAGAAAGTGTGACAACTATATTGTATTAATTTGTAGAGAAGATTATCATATTAAAAACAATCGAATACTTCATCAATATCTATCAAAGCCATGCTTGTTATATGGTGTAAACAAAAAGAAAATATTTATTTGACGATAAGAGAGTGAAGTACCACTTTTACCCACTTGAGTTCAGGTTTGCTCACATGAGTAGCAAGCAAGATGGTTGACTGAACGAAATTTGTAAGCGTACTTTATTTCTGCGTTAAATTAAATATAATACTTTTTTCAAAAAGTTAAATACTTCTTAAAAGAGTTATAAAAATAGATCAGTCATTTACGGTAATCTGTAAGCGTGTATGTTTAATGAAAAGGGTTTACCTTCAGAAAGGTTGTAGAACATTGGGTTAAAATTAAGAAACATTGTGTTATTAATATTTTCTGATATTTAATTCATCGTTTAATTGAAGTGTTAAAAAAAAAAAATGTTTAATTATTCATTAATCAATCTATCCACGTATTAAATTTGTTTAATTGAATGGTGGCAATACTGTGATTACTTTTAATCTCTAAAGATTAGAGAATAATCTCTAGAGATTAAAAAAAAAAACCCTCTCTAATGATTAAATGTACATGATTAGCCACTGATGAAAAATGATTTTTCCCTAATTGAAATGTAAGATCAATTTAGTTGTAATTATAATGGTATGCAAATATAAGGCATTGTTTTCGTGACTAGATAATCGATTTCCTTTTCTCTAGAAACATGGCGGTTTAACATTTTCCATATAAAAGGACTGACTGAAGCTAGTAGCGTGGAAAAGTGATATATACTCTAGAACTGTATAAAACAAATACACAATGCGCTGAAAACAAAATAAAAAATAATAAAAAAAAAAAAACCTTGCGAATATGTACTGACCAGATAAGACTTTTGAAATTATATATGCACAAAGTAACAAATGATATAGTAACGTCAAAGTAATGCAAATTGTAGTGTTGAGTGTGTTTAAACAGGCATTTAAAGGGGTGAATTGTGCATGACTAAAGGTAATCACTCTTACAGTGTCTGCAACAGACAGATACGGCTAATTGCACGTAATACAATATAAATTCTCCAGAACGCCATATAGATTCACTTTACTATTATGTTATACAATATAGTATTGCCCCACACAGAAATATCCTTAGATTAAATCAAAAAGAGTGAAGTTTAAGACTTTTAATTAGTATAAGATTTTTATCTTAATCCTTTAATGACTAAACATTTATCTTTAATTTTGTATAATTAATTTTAGAATGTCAGCAAATAATTTACTAAAGTATAAACGGCCCTGGGAATAGCTTTGAATAATTTACGTATAGAAGATTTACGATAATTCTGGGCAATTATGTGTTCAACATAAACAATAATTATATGGGTCATTCACTAACAAGATTTTTTCCATAACATACGTTTCCAATGAAAACTGAATTTCAAAGATTTGATACGATCGCTAACCTTTCTCTTAAGCGGCGTTTACACGATCACTAGTATTGACAATACTTTAGAGTATTGACAATAATATTGATCGTGTAAAGTGAAATAAATGTATTGATGGTCGGTATTGACAAGAGTATTGATGAAATTCAGATTTTCTATCAATACTGAGAATTGGAGGGGATATCGACAATATTATTGGTCAGTTCAATAGTTTTATCGAACGTTGCAACTAACCTGTACTAAACAAAAGCGATACTATTATAATAGGTTAAAGAATTCTATGTAATGAACTCTCCTATAATATATTAAAGTTGACTGGCCCAATTAATTTAAAATTTCCATTTTAAGAAAACATTTCAGTTTGAACTCTGGCAATTGCACTATTAGAAAAATCGTATGAGTGTTTCGCAGTTAATTTAATTTTTTGTTTCAAAAAGGGTTTTTATATGCCATGCTGTTTAATATAGAGAGAAAATAGGCTTCTAACTTTCCTTCCGAATGGTAGGCATATTAAATCACTACATGTCTACAAGAAAAGTCAATCAAACAATTTTCCTTGTTTATGCCTGATTTTGGTGGAATGTTAGATAAAGATTTAGTATTTTGCTTTCTAAGGTGTTAATAAAAAATTAATGTATCTAAAACATGCAACACAAAATTACCAGAATTATATTATATTTTATTAAATATATCATTAGGATAAATGTTTATTTTCGATGTTTTATAAAGGAATTAATTAAGAGTGAACGATAGTGGAAGTAATTTAAATAAGAAACATTAGAGCTGTCCCCCTTGAGTTTTCTATACAATATTAATAAAGTGAGCAGCAGGGTAAAGAGCTAACTATAACCATGGGCCAAAATAATAGCTACGCAAGCTTTAGAACAATTATTCATTTTTTAAAGGTTAAAAAAAAAAAAAAAACTGATGGTATAAACACGTAAATACACTCTCCTAGTGGCAGAAATAGTAAGTAGTATTGACAATAATATTGATCGTGTAAAGTAATGAAATATTGATAGTGGTTAGTATGAGTATTGATGGAAATATTGTCAATACTGGTATTGACAATAATATTGATCGTGTAAACGCCGCTTTAGAAATTCAATGAGTTTACACTGTGATTCACAAGATGGCACCAAAATATATGCAAATTATGATTTCAACTTTTGAAATGAAAATTACAGATTCCTCAGAACAATTTTCAAAATCAAAATTTGAACAGAAAAATGTATCGAATATTTCCAAATTTCAAGAAAATTATTATTTGACATATGTTTATAGGAAAATCCCTCCCCCCCCAAAAAAAACCTCCAAAATCTATTCAGTAATATCGTACTTCCTGGTTAATCGATTTCATCAAATTAAGAATTCTAACAATGCTTATATTTCTGGGAAATTTCGGTAGGAACTTGATGTATGAAGGTTGTAATACATTCGTCAGGATAGAAGAGCGTGAATGAGAGCAATGCGTGTAAAGTTTTATCTTAAATGAAACGCTATGTACTTATTTATTTTGTATATTATAAATAAATTGCCTGACAAATGATGATATTATTTTCTGCTCCTTCTTCTTTAATTTAACAAAAATTATGACCACTGGAGAAGACTCAGTTTGAAAACATTAATCTCTAATCAAATCGAGGAACCAAGAGAACATAAACTAAGATACACCAAGAAGACGAAGTTTATGCGCACCTCAAGGCTCCAGAGTCAATGAGCAGAACATATTCAAATTCTCAATTATACGTTCTTCACATGCGGCAAGTTCAAATACCTTGGCTTCATACTGACAGCAAATAGTGACATCACCGCTGAAATAAAAGGAGAGTTACTGCAGGAAAGAGATGTTCATATGCGTTACAGAAAGCTTTGCGGTATCAGAATTTGTCACGCCCGGCGAAAATTATTATTTATAAAATAATAATAAGGCTGGTAGTGATATCCGATAGCGAGACATGGACAATGACGCAAGAATGCGAAAATATGCTTGGAATATATGGGAGAGAAAAGTGTTGCAGAAGATGGCCCTATATATTAACGGTGAATGGAGGATCCGAAAGAACGAAGGTACTCAAGAGACTATTCGGAGAACCCGACATACTTTCTTGTAACAAAAAAGGGAGATTGATATGGCTCGACCATGTTGAGCGGATGCCCCATCACCGAGTACCAAGAAAAGTTTTATATGGACATCCGGGGGGGGCATTAGACGTAAAGTCGTCCCCAGAATAATATGGTTGGATGACGCAGAAAGCGATTTGTGGATGGCAGGTGCCAAAAAGCCGAAGATAGGGAAGAGTGACACTCTCTCTTGAATGAGGACCATGACCTATTATAGGACTGTAGCGGCATATAATAATAATAATTATTGTAATAATAATAAAGGGAAGGGAATAGCTAAGTGGTTAGTGTACTGGACTCCCACGCGGAGTCGAGTCCGCTGTGCTAACCTAGATTTTTTTCTTCCTAGGTGCCTCTACAGATCATTGTCCGGTGATGGACAGTGTTGTCTGCAACGACAGAATACTCTCCGGAGACCGGCAGTGCACTGAGAAGGCTCCGGGTTCCAATGACCCTAGCTGTTGACGGGCCTTAAATTAAAAAAAAAAACAAAAAATAATAAAAATAATAATCTTTTTATCAGAAACCGAAAAGAATATGTAATTTAAATTAGAAAATGCCAGCCTTGGAATAAACAGTCTTGTGTTGAGGAAATCCAACTTAACAAACGTTGGGAACTACATATTCCTATGCCCTTGATTGCTGCTTTTTATTTTTGAAAGGTACACCTTAACGCTCATTACCCTCCCTATCACACCACTTTGACCTGACAAATGGACCATAGAAACTTGAAGTAACAAGGTCCCACCTGAAGCTACACCAAGTTCCCACCTCGAGAAATACAAACAATCTTACAAACGCTCAGCAATTTCTGAACTTGAGTCAGTCAGAAATCAACATTTCAAGAGTTAAAAATTCAGAGATCAAATTTAGAAATTATCTTCAAGAAGTTTAATAATCAATTTCGAAAAGGAAGCAAGCAATCCGGGTACAACAAGCATTCCGAGCACTCACAAATATATTATCCGCATTCTACAAACTATACTAAATGAGTTATAACAAGCTGCTCCTTTCATGTGCCACCCAAAATCATATTTAATATTGGCACTTTCAGAGCTTAAGTCAGATTGAAATCAACATTGTCAGAGGCGAAAAACAATAGCCAACAATCTAAAAAGGCAGGAACTACAACAAGCAAACAAATTGTCAGGAAATAGTTTGCAAAGCGGCATTCAATGAGCCTATTAATAATTTATTGAATAAACAACATACATAACTCGAAAGACTTACAACAAGCAACACACAACACTTGGCGCTAATGACCATGGCAGCCGATGCGCCAAAAAAAAGAAGAAAAAAAAAAGAAGTATCCAACTATCTTCATTCAGCTCTCTATCAAGAAGCACTTTTAAAAGCCAAGTAACAAGCAAGAGTTGTAACTAGTTAATCGCTACATTTCATCAACCAACACGGCTTTTTTTTCGGTCATAAACATATGTGCAATACCATTCTTGTAAAATCATCTTTTTCATTTTTCTTTCACTATTTTACCCCTTGTACGTGAGCTGCTTGTATATTAATTAAACTAAAGGAACTTTGGGAATAAAAATCTATATTTTAAAGCAATTATCCTTGTAAATACAAATAAGTAATTAATTAAAACGAATTGATAACAAATAATAAATTAAAACACATAATTTTATTTAACTTTACAAGTTTAATATTATTATCTAATCAGACATATGGGTTTGTTACAATAGTCATGTAAAACGGTAAGTTATACCATCTTTTCGTTTAAAAGTTTACTATTTTACAAGTCCTGGCAGACATTTTGAATATTCATTATGTGAGTTACTTATTATATTCAGTGGGTGTTCAGCGAGTTAATTGCAACAAACAATTTCTGCTTAGCCCCCTTACTACTTCGTTTGAAAGCATACTTTTATGCAAACAATAAGTTAGAATGTAAGCCTTACAATTTTGCTCTGATTAATTATTCTTAACCAAAAAAATTAATTAAATAGGTTAGTTAAAAATTAAGATATAGTAAAAAAAAATTATTAATATTGTTTAAACAATTAACAAATGGAATTCATTTACTTTTCTTTAAAAAATTATATAGAAGAAAAAGCGAAAAATGTTGAACATAAAAATAATGAAGGGAATGGAAAAAGATCTGAACATAAAAACACTCGTTCAAGGGGAAAAGTGCTTTTATACTTTTTTTTTTTATTTTTACAACCTGCTGCAATAATAATTAAATAACCCTTGGGTAGGAACTCTCATATACACTTACAAAAACACATAGACACAGGAATAAAATAAATAAATAAAAAAATACCAAGCAACAAGGATAATAAAGGAGCGTAAAGTGTAGAACAGTTTTTAAAATAAAGTTGTTAAATATTCAAATATTGTTAATGTTTTGTTTCTATTTTTAACTACATTAATCTTTAGATGTTGATGTTGTTGTTGATGTAAAAATGTTTTAGAACATATATGTTGAAAGCTTTCTCAGCTTGTAAAGGCAACAGCACATGGTTATTATAATTTCGTTTCGATTTTGTTTGATTGATGATAATTTTTTCTTTTAAACTATATTCAGTTTTCATTTATCAAACTTTTAGAGTGCCAACTTTTACAGATTACGATTTCTACTGATCGAAAATACCAGAGATAAATGAAGGAATAAGGCAATCTGAATAGATTATGTTTAATTATTTCATTTATTGAATGAGGTGTACAAAAAAAATATAGCATTTGTCAATAAAAAATGGATTTTTTATTACCTTTTTTGATTTTTTTTTTTTTTTTTTTATTAGTTTTCAGCTAATCAGTTCACAAAAAGATCTTCGGGCCTGTAAAAGAGGGAGAATCCTGGAGATTGTGGACAAATCGGGAGCTAAGCCTGCTGTATAATGAGATAAACTTAGTCCGATTTATTAAGATTAGCAGGCTTAGATGGGCAGGCCATGTCATCAGAATGGTAGAAGGCGAAATTCCTAAAAATGTGCTAGAGGCACAGGTGTATGATAAGAGAAGAGTAGGCAGGCCTAAAATGAGATGGGTGGATGGTGTGGCTGAGGATGCGAGGTCCCTGTTGGGAGTGAGAAATTGGAAATCGGCAGCGCAAAATAGAGAGGACTGGCGCACAATGTTGAAGGAGGCCGAGACCCACATTGGGTTGAAGCGCCAACAAAGAAGAAGAAGTTCACAAGACCCTGATCCGCCCAGTCTCAGGGCTCCGAAACCTGGATCACATCTAAGATAGATGAGAGACGCCTCCTAGTTTTCGAAAGGAAAATACTGCGGTGAATTTTTGGCCCAGTACGCGTGGGACAGGAGTGGAGGTCTCGAACGAATCAGGAACTGTATGTTTAAAGAAATAGACATGGTCAAATTCATGAAGTTGGCTAGACATCAGTGGGCTGGAAATGTGGTTAGAATGAGGGACGGGGACATCCCGAAAAAGGTAATGAACGAGCACCTCCATGGAGCGAGGAGAGTGGGGAGGTCGAAGCTGCGATGAATGGACGGTGTTGGTGGTGACGCGAGGACGAAATTGGATGTCGCCAACTGGCGAGCAGCCGCACAGAACAGAACTGATGGCGGAAACTGGTTGAGGAGGCCAATACTCAGCAATGAGTTGAAGTGCCGCTGAATGATGATGATGTTAAAAACTTGGCCCCATTGTATACCAACTTTCTGCCAGGTGTTGGAGCTTCCTTGCTGAGTAGTTTTTTTTTTTGCGGCGCATCGATAGCGGTGGTCATTAGCGCCTTAGCAGTATTAATTCTTCGCGATCTTGGATGGCATCAAGTTTCTCGTAACATCCTTCACAACTTTTCTAGGAAGTTGGTGGAGCCCGAGGTTGATTCAGTGGCCATTCACAGAGGCCATTCTCGAACACAAGACAGTCGAAACGTGTCGATGGGTTAGGAAAACGGCAGCAGTGAAGGTACCATCCCTTAACTTTCTCTTTCAAACAAGTTGTAATAAGTATTAAATTTCACTGAAATGATAAGCTAGGGCAGAGAACTTTATATTTATATTCCTGTCAAAGTACATTGGGACTTACTTTGAAAATATTATGTAAGTATATATATATATGTGCAATCTACATTCCTTAATCACAATTCTAGTTATTAAAAGGAGTGTCTTTTTAGGAGGCTATTTGTGGATAGAGTACGTTTATAAATTTTCCTCATCCTCCCTAACCTAACATTCTATCTAAATAAATTAACTTCTAATACTTTAGTTTAAAATATAATAGTCTAATTAACGTATATTTGGGGGTGAAGTACTCTAATAAATTTTCTTTGCGCCTCCTAGTAAAATTCTAACCTACACGTTCATTCAAACATCCTCGCTAATAAATACAATCATGCTATTAAATACATTCAAATATTATTTACACCTATACTAAATTCTTTTGCACTATCTTTCTTGCTAATTCATACAACACTTTCATACATCACTCATTCTTCGAGAGAATACGTCTCTCTTCAGCTGAAGGTCATGTTAACTAATATAACCAATCAAATCTAAATCCTATGTTACAAATTAACATTCCTTAAATAATTAAATAGCCCTCCTATAAACGGAGAACCTTCTTCTAGTGTTGTACGTAAGTCAAGTGTTAAGCCTGCTAGTTCTTGATGTTCTCGTAGACCGTGACCTACTTCCAATATGTGTGCCACTGTGAATCTTTCTTGTGGATATAATTGGCACCATGGGCTTCTTTCGTCTACCACGAGTTGACTTCGGTGAAGTTCTTATATTTTTTTCCACAAAGAAATTATGCCATGACCGAAACAAATGGCAGTCAGATGGAGCTAAGTCTGTGATGTGGGGGTGGGGGGTGGGAATTCAATGCAATTTATTTCTTCATTTTTTTCTTTAGTTTGTGGCCGAGCGTTTACTTGCTGTAGCAAAACTTGTTAGCGTTTGACCAAAACTGTTTATCACTGTATCGTTTTTGTTGCATCTATGTAATTGGGTCAAGGTCAAATCCAAACAGAATTCATTGTAATTCCATCGGTAACGAATTAGTAATGAATTACTCCTTCATAGTCCCTGAAAATGCTTGTAGAACCAGAAATGCGCTATCCAACCATTGATCATCTGTCCTAGGATTTCGCCATAAATCCACTTCTATTCCTCTAATGTCACTATTCTTATGTAGAAGCGCATGTCAGAAGGATTTTTTAAGAGAAGTTGGTAAGTATCCATTTTTGTGGCGATCTATTTAGTGTAGTTCATGCGGCACTACCCTAAATCTTTTTTTATCTTCCCATAATATGTAGATGGCAGCCAATGGTGTCTTCAGATACTGTCAGTTATGCAGCAAGTGCATGAGTATTTGTGGTTAGATTTGACTCGACAGCTTCTTGTAAAGCCGCATCAACATCACATGTTGATGGCCCTGAACCTGTCTTTCTTTTTGAGATCGTATCATCACTATTAAATATTTGAAAGCAAAACTGATCAAGCAAATCCTCCCTATCGATTTCGTATAGAGCATACATAGCTTCAGTAGTTGTACACTGTTTTTTTCCAGTAGTGACGTAAAGTTATTAATATATTGCAAAAAAAAAAATTGATAGATATTGTAATAATAAATTGTAAGAAATCAGTAGTTATATGTATGTTTGAAAAATTACAACAACTAGAAGAGCCCTGAAAGTGATTGAAGAACTAATAGGAATAAAAACAACCCCTATTTGGGGTTGAGAACCAAGAAATAGAGAGGGTCATGCTCCAATCCAATTAACAATACTAAAGGGACAACAGACAGTATTACCGCTTACAAAGCCATCTATACAATATTACACGCCCTTTTAACATTATACGCTAGATTATAAGATGTAAGAAACCATGCGTTTAATTATGATTATTGCAGTAAAGTCTTTCTTTCCTTCAATCAAGTGCAATGTTTGATGATCCTTGCAAAAATTAAATAAAAAAATCTCTCAAAATTTCCCACAGTATTTTTTATATTTTGTCAACTTTATTTCATTTTTAAATTGTGAATTTAATATAACAAATTCATGACCACCATAAGTCAATTTAGTATGAGGTAACAATATAGCGAATTCGAAGGATGACGTTATTTATCATGCGATCAGGTAATCATGAGCATATCGGGAAGTATTCGTTAGAAGAGTTGTCTGGTATAAGTTGCAGATCAGGGGTTTGTAGTATTTGGGAAAGTTTAGAATGAAAATTTAATACACTCGGGACTGGGCAATGTCAGGAACCAATGGGATGTTTAGGTACATGCTGACATAAAAAAAAATGATTGACAATTTAAATGCAAAAAGGATTTTTGATTGGAGGGGTTGGATACGCTTTTGAGATTAGATCGCTTTGCTGATCCATACAGCTTCTGTCCATACTACAGATCGGAGCGAGCAGACGACAACCCAAGTTATTGCTTATTGCTTGAGTTGAGTGTATGGGTGCCAAGTAAGCCGTTTACCAATATACAGGTCAAGATCTCGCAAGTTATCTGCCAGAGGGATAAAAAATGTGTTTTCAGGTTTATTGGAAGGAGTATTTTCCATTAAACGGTATTCTTCATTTCCGATAACAGTTTTCGAGGATTTAAAGATAGGCTGAAGGGGTCGTGGGGTAATTGCAAGATTCTCAAAGTGAAGGAGTGTCGTTGTGGTGGTTGATTCGGCAGAGGTGGAAAGCATCAGAGATATTTTCCGTGATAGCCTGCATCATTTTGTGATCATCGACCGGTTTCGGCCGTTCGCCCATCTTCAGGATACGTTGTCATGACAGTGTGATACCACAGACTGCACAGAGCAAATCAATTACACACTCAGTGTGTAAACACTTATACAGAGTGTGTAAACTGAATTTGCTCTGTGCAAGTCTGTGTTATCACACTGTCTAACAAACGCATCCTGAAGATGAGCGAACGCCCGAAACCGGTCGATGGCTACAAAATGAATGAGGCTATAACGGAAAATGTCTCTGATGAAGGATTGTCATATAGTCGGCCGAACGAATAATTGCACTTTAAATGGAAGCTTAAGTCATTTTCCCAGCAAAATGTTTCAAATAAAAGTGAAAACACAGACCTATGTACTAACAAAGTTTAAACAAAATCTAAAAAAAAAAAAAAAAAAAAAAAAAAAAAAACTCGAAATTTCGGATATTTGGAGCGGAGTTTTGACAGAAACTTGATGTCGCATTCCATGCTGATAACTAAGAGGAATATCAAGTTTGAACTTCTTCGGTTTGTCGTTTTCGAGATTTTTGTTGGTTTTTGAGGTACACATACAAATATCCACGATCATTTCCTAAAAACCATTTTTTCAGACCCAAGAAGGATGTCAAAAATTACGGTGAAAACTCAAATTGCAAAAAAATTTGACATAATCATAAATAAATAAGAAAAAATAAAAAATAGTTAAATAAAATTTTTAATACAACCAATCATTTCATTTAAAATCATGTTCATTCGAAGAGAAGTAATATGAATGCAAATCCGCAAATAAGCATTTTCACACTTCAATAATTAATATTGGATATAATGGAATACTGAAACGTCAGCATTTGATATCAGTTGTCTTGTTCAGATAATTTTGAGGTAGTGTACAAAACTGTCAACAGATATTTCCTTATTTGTCACCTGTCAATTAAATTTATTAGAGCTTAAAAATAGTAACCATTATTGGATTCATAATCATTATATTATAAAAAAAAAATGAATTCAAATTTAAGACATTTGTTATTTATTTTAGCTTATCCAATTTTCCAAATTTATTCTGATATTGTTTTTAATTTTTGTTCATACTACATTACAAAAGAATTTATAGTAATTGTACGAGCTAGGATAAGACATTTAAATATGATTTTGGAAATTTTTTAAAGTTGTACGGTAGCGGCATCTTTGAAGATTAAGTTCTCATTCTTTTTTTCTCTCTATTTAGTTTTTATAAATTTGTTGACGTAGTTTGTTTTTAAAAACAACCTTGAAAATTCATAAAACTTCAGTTTCTCTTTCAAACACCACCAGTCTTTCCCACTCTTTGGGTGGTCGGATTGTCGGCTTCTTTGATGTCGCGGTTGTCTCCCTCTCAACCGGCAAAGTTCGCTCGTCAAACAATACCATTTAGATTCAGTACTTTTCCCCCTGTTGATAAAAGAACCAATACACATTTAATGCAACTAAAAACTCAAAATCAACTTAAACACAGAAGAACTTAACTCTACATTTTTTTTCTTTTTTTTTTTTAGCACTACAGCCCGTGAAGAGCCCTGGCCTCTACAGTAATTTTCCTCCATTCCTCTCTCTCTCTCGCCTTTTGGCGCCATCTCCTTACTCCCTGTAGCCGCATATCCTCCTCTATCTCATCCTGCCACCTTCTTCTCGGCCTGCCTACCTTACGTCTGCCTTCGGGTCGGCCCAAGAACAGTTTCTGCACACTTCTCTCATTGTCCATTCTCACAACGTGCCCTGCCCAGTCCAGCCTTTTCCCCTTCACCAACACTACCAGATCCGGTGACGCGTACAGCTGCTGCAGTTCAGAATTTTTCCTAATCTGCCACGTACCATTTATCTGTTTTGCTCCGAAAATCCTCCGTACAATGTTACGTTCCCATATTCGGAGCATATTACATTCACTTTTGTTTCAATCCACGTTTCACATGCATTGGTAACCACAGGACGTATAACTGTTTTATAAATTCTGATTTTATGCTTGCGAGAGACAACTGTTGATTTTAACAATCTATTTAGGGCAAAGTAGCATTTATTTCCGGAGGCAAGCCTATCTTTTATCTTGGTTTTAAGCTATCGCTCCCGTGTAAATATGGCCCCCAAATATTTGAAGGATCTGACATTCTCAAAACTTATCCCATTTACCACTACAGAGGGTCGGTTGCCACATCTGTTATCATATCTGGAGGACAACATATATTACGTTTTTTCGTAATTCAGCTGTAAACCCACCGCTTTGGCACCTTTTTCTAACTGGTCATAATTTCCTCTAACGCTCTAAATGTTCTGCAAACCAGCAAACCATCGTCAGCGTACGCCAAATATTGCATTGACCTCGAAAAAATTGTACCATTTGGGTTTACATCAACGCTGCGAATTACTCTCTCCAACGTAAGGTTGAATAAAATCGTGGACAACACATCCCCTTGCCTCAGCCCTCTGCTGATACTAAATACGTCCGAGAAACCTCCTTGCACTCTGACTCTTGCAGCCGAATTATTTAAGCACATCCGCACCAACCTGATTAGTTTATCGGGGATACCAAATTCCTGGAGTGTCTCATACATTTTTGACCTGTATATACTATCGTATGCCTGTTTAAAGACTATTAACAGGTGATGCAAATCTATGTTATATTCGTAACATTTTTCGTGCATCAACCTTAACGCAAATATTTGGTCGATAGTTGAGCGGTTCCTACGAAAGCCCGCCTGATAATCTCCCAAAATACCATCTGCGAAACATGTTAGCCGTTTTGCCACTATCTTTGCCATTACCTTATAAACAATCGTCAGCATTGCTGTGCCTCTGTAATTTTCGCAAAGGGTCCGGTCTCCTTTTTTAAACAATGGGCAAATAATTGCCACGGACCCCTCATCTGGCATTTTTTTCTTTTTCCCAAACAGCTGCAATTAATTGGAATATTTTACATTAATTGGAATTCTTAACTCTACATACAAACACATTTTCAAAACACTATTTTTTTAATTCTTAATTTGTCTTGTTTTTTCTGTAAATAACTTTTAAGAGAACCTCTCTCCCCAGTTCTTTCTTTCAAAACAATCCAGTTATCTGTACTATTAAGTTAGCTATTAGAAAACTCCATACATACTGCAAGTAAAACAGAGATATTTTCCATGATAGCCTGCTTCTTTTTGCAGTCATCGACCAGTTTCGGGCGTTCCCCTAATTTTTCAAATAGTGTGATAACATAGATTTGCATAGAGCAAATTTTGTTGATACACTATGATCTCGGATGCTTTCCAGCTCTGCGAAACCAATCACAGCAAGACAATTTTTATTGTTTTTGATATTTTTCAAAAAAATTTATATTGTAACTATTAATAAGTTTGCATTTTTACAATGTGCCATCCTGAAAAATGGGAAGCTTTTCCAAATCATTTAGGAAAACATAAGATTGTTATTCATTACTGACTGACCCAAAACCTCAACAATTTTTTAAAAAAATTATACAAATAAAAGGATCGAACAAAAATTTCTCAGTTCATAGTTAGTGAGAATTGGTGAGAACATCCTACGACACATTTGAATGAATGTTTATGGCCAACTCACCTCGGAACAGAACCAATCACAAATCAAGTTTCTCTTAGAAAAATGTTTGCCTGCAAGGGTATCTGCAAGGGTTTGACCAAGTATTTCTAGAGGAAATTAAGAAGGAGGAGGTGGCTGAAAGAGCTCGTCTCTGGAACACCATCCCGGGACTGAGCCAGGCCAAGGTCTGTCTGGGTGGCTATAACCAGGAAAGGTCGAAAGCCTTCATCAGTCTGAGTAATAATAGGATCCGTATTCTTACGGGATTCCTTACGGGGCATTGCACACTCAGGGGGCACCTGAGGAAGCTTGGCCTAGTAGATGACGGCACATGCAGATTCTGTGGAGAAACGGAGGAAACTCCGATACATCTCTTCACGGACTGTGATGCTGTCATTCAAAGAAGATTCAGCTGTCTGGATTGTTACCAGATAGGGGAGGAAGAAATAACTACCCTAGAACCTTCCAGGATCCTGAGATTCCTCAGGGAGCTAAACTTGGAGAGGGTGCTATAGATGAGCTAGCTCATCTTAGGCACCAGAGGGGGATACAATAGATCAAAAGAATGGTCGCGGTACAGAACCCTCAAAAAAAAAAAAAGGGTATCTGTTGCACACAGTTACTTGGGGAGTAGCGACCCCACAGGCTACCACAGCTCAGTACTCTATGCACTTCATCAGAAAGTACACAATATACTTAAACTATATACACTTTACACTATACAGACAAGGACAAACACAGTACACAAACTAGAGTGTCCGTCCTTAGTTGATTGGCAAAAGCCAAGGGAGAAGGAAGGAATTAGCTCAGTGACAGCGCGTTGGACAAGCAACGCGAGGTTCCTGGTTCGAATCCAGCATTGTGCCCTCAGATTTTTTTTCTTCCTGGGAGCCTCTACAACTCATTGTTGTAGGGTCATTCCGGCTTGGAAGGCCCCGGGTGGCACAACAGATCTTTTAGGTCGCAGTGCAATAATCCCCTACAACAATCTACATCTCTAGAAAAGTGTTGCAAATAATCAATAAAACATATAGTGAACATGATTTCATCCATGCCTCAAAGACTCCAAGTGGTAATCAGAGTAATAAGGGAAGTTACAAAAGATGTTGTTGTGGGAAGATATTGTGGTATTTTCGTTATTTTCCTTTATTTTTGTATTTTTCTCCTTCCAAATCCCTTGAAGGAGAATTTTTTTCATATATACTACACATTAGCAATATTGCTATATAATAAAAGCAATAACGTAATCCAGAGAGAGCTTTTAAATAAAAAAAAAATAATGAATCAGAGAGCCATATTTTTGCACACCTGTTTATAATATAATATAAATACACAGATATTAATAATTATAATTACAGCACACCTGGTAAAATGTGCTATTCTCTTGTTTGGTACATAGATTGAAATATTCTTCTTCATATCACTTTTTAATTGTTTTCTGTTATATAATATTTACATTGTGAGTGATAGCTACTAAAATGTCAGTATTATACTGCTGCAATTAAATAACAGTAAATTCTATCGGTAAAAGTTGGCAACTAAGTGTGCGTATTAAGTGTTTATTATTTTTCACTAAATTAGTGACGGAATAAGTACAATCGCGTTTCCATTTGGTTCGATACAAATGGATTCGGCACCGGACACAGAAAACGGTCCGTGGTCAGTCCCTAAGCGAGTCAAAGTCATACATAACCTCACTAGTAGCAGCCAACAAAGTTTCTGCACATCCAACAAATTTTCTGCACTTGCTCAGCAGACACAGTCTGAAGAACCACATACCATATCAAACATCCAACCTAGACCACCACCCATATTTCTAAGAAATGTATCAGATTATAATAAACTGCGTGAAGTTCTGGAAAAAGAGGTAGGTCTTGACAAATTTAAATACACGTCTACCATCACACAGGGCGCACTACAACCAAGTCACAAGACATCTTAACACTGAACTAAACGACCTAAATTCTAAAAGGCAAGACCAATACTTACAATCCCTTAGTACCAAAGACTACAGCTTATGGAGGACAACAAAACGCATTTTACACTACATACCTGTTACATCACCTTTAAGAAACGACAATGGAAAATGGACAACAACTGACGAAGAAAAAGCCTCACTTTTCTCCCACCACCTCCAACAAGTTTTCCAGCCTCATAACTATGCGGAAGAAGAGACTCACAATAGAACAAGAACTGAATTGTATGAACCACTCCAACTTTCACTTCCACCAAAACCTTTTACACCCGCAGAAGTACAACATGCTATTAAGAACTTGTCAAACAAGAAATCACCAGGATACGATCTCATTACTGCAGACATCCTTAAACTATTGCCAAAAAAAGCAATACTGTATCTCACGTTTCTATTTAATGCATCACTAAGGACTGTTTATTTCCCTCTTATCTGGAAATATTCCTTAGTAACTATGATACCAAAACCTGGCAAATCTCCTACAGAGCCTACTTCCTACAGACCAATTAGTTTGCTTCCGATACTAGGAAAATTACTAGAAAAACTGCTCATAAAACGACTTACACACTATACAGACCGTATCATACCACAGCATCAATTTGGCTTCAGACAACAGCACTCTACTATTCATCAAATACAAAGAGTCACAACACACATTGCTAACGCTCTCGAATCCAAACAGATATGTACAGGCATTTTTCTAGATGTTTCACAAGCCTTCGATAAAGTATGGCACCCAGGATTGCTTGTCAAACTAAAGAGAATTCTACCTTTCACTTATTACCTTTTGCTAAAATCTTATCTCGAGGACAGATTCTTCAGTGTTAGGGTAAAAACAGTTATCTCCGACATTCATCCCATTGAGGCTGGAGTCCCGCAGGGGAGTGTTCTGGGGCCACTACTATACAATATTTACACATACGACATACCTGAACATCCGAATATAGTTACTGCGACCTATGCGGATGACACAGCACTACTTGTTACCAACACAGACATAATAACCAACAAATTAATATTGGAGCAGCATTTGACTAACTTGCATAACTGGAACATCACATGGCAAAGTAAACTCAATATAAACAAAACAAAAACAGTACATTTTACTCTAAAAAAGACGGAAGATATACCTGTGAAATATGATAACGAACCATTACCGTTAAGTAACTCGGTAAAATATTTAGGGATGCACTTGGACAAACGACTAACTTGGGCAACACATGTAAAAACTAAAAGACTTGAACTTAATTTACGTTTCAAACAGTTATATAGATTACTAAAGACAAAATCCACATTAAACATAAACAACAAACTCCTAATTTACAAGACTCTATTGAAACCAATTTGGACATACGGACTTCAGCTTTGGGGAGCGGCTAAACAGACACATTTGAAAAAAATTCAGACATTCCAATCTCGCACACTGCGGACTATACTTTCATCTCCTTTCTATGTTACAAACGAAACAATACATAAAGACACAAACACTGAAACAGTACAACAAGCAGCACATCGACTGTACACTAAGTATCATGTCAAACTGAACAGTCATACAAATCTTCTAATCAACAATTTACAAACAACTCTAGTTCCAGGAAGAAGACTAAAACGGAGATGGCCACAGGATTTGTTACATCCACAGTGTAGACAAACTTCATACTGACTGACAGACCTCACTGAACGACATTATGAACTAGCATAATTACATTCACACCCATACATTCATTTCACTTCACATTTCATTTATTCACTCCATAAACAAATCACTCCAACAGGGCCATCATTGGATGGGGTACCTGCACACGTTCTACACGTCAGTCCATTATCATACAGACAACAGCATTACAGGCAAAACACATTTTGTGTTGGTACTGTATTACAATAAATAAATTAAAAAAAAAAAAAAAAAAAAAAGATTGAAATATAAATATTTATTTACCGTAATTTATTCAAAAACTCATGTTTCAATGCTATTTGTATTCTTTCTAAAATGCAAAATATTAATGCTTGCTTTAGGGCACTATATCCTAGTTATTAAAAATGATTACAATCATATTCTGTAGATAATTCCAAACACTGTATGTTCATGGTTGTTGTGGTGGTTTCACAAAACCGATGACATCACGACCACGATGAAGCTAATACACTCTGGCCACAAAGGACGACGACTTGACATAGTAGAACAACTCGAAATATATAAACGCAAAACAAAAAACTTAATCAACGAACAGACAAAATTTGCCAGTAAACCATTATTCAAAACACTCTTCCCACAATAGCAACAGAAACGCAATTACCAGTGCAAACATTACACACGCAACAAATAGTTCTTAAACGGATTTTAGTTTTAGGTTTAGTTTTTAAATCTACTAGGTATATATATATATAAATTTACTAGTTTTATATATATAGGGGGAAAAAAAAGTGCTTATTTGGATGATGTTTGTGAATGATGATGTGATATGTTGAGTGGAATGCATAATAAAAAACTTAATTATATAAAAAAAAAAAAACATATTTAGGTATATATGCTTTGCGAGGATATGAATGTTGTGTGAAAAAGTGAAATAATTACTGGGAAGGCATAGTTATAAAAAATTTAATTATAACAATCGTTTAATTTTAAATGAATGTATGAATTTTAAATGTTAGTTTAAATTGTTATTTAATTTTATTTAAATTTATTTTGTGTATTTTATATTTTATTTTGGTTAGTTAATTATTGTAAAGTAAATCTCCCTTCAACAACAGAGTTTTAAAAATTAGACCCCCCCCTCCACGTGTTGTGTCCATTGTAAGGAAAATTTGCCCTTTAACAACCCAAACACGTGTTTTCCCATCTAGCTGGCCGTATCCCTTGACCTAGTTTAAGAGTTTAGTTTTAAAATACAGTTAAATCAGTCAGTGTGAAAACTAAGTTTGCTCTGTGCAAGTCTGTGTTGTCACACTGTCTGAAAAATGCATCCTAAAGAATGGGCGAACGCCCGAAACCGGTCGATGACAACAAAATGAAGCAGGCTACCACGGAAAATGTTTCTGATACATTAGAAAATAGTGTATAATAAATAGCATGTTTTGAAGGATACATTATGACTAAATTTTAATGGTTGGTGTTAAGTATGCTCAGTGTTTATCAAATTATTTTTATTATGGGGGAACGATAAAAAATTACAGATTACCGATTAAAAGTGCAGATTATTTGCATGATATACTTTTGAAATTTCCTATCGCGCCCACTTAAAAAATGCCACCATGATATCTTTCTCAACATATTCTTAATGTAATTTAAACATAAATTAATATCATTTAAAAATGATCATGATAAATACAAACAAATACATTTGATTGCCTCTATTATTTATTTCAATATCATCTCCTATATGCCGTTTGCTGCCAACCTACTTACATATCGATTTACTTACATATTTTCTTGTACTAACCCTGCTTGTATTTCACATTTATTTATTACTTGTACAAGTTTTTGACTGTCCAAAAACTTTGTATTACCTTTCTTTAAACTTTATCAGTACAGTTTACTCCTGAAATTTCTCCCCCCCCTCCCACCTAATAAAATGGAATAGCTTAAATGAAAAATGGCCAAATGAAATGAAAAAACTTAAACAAATGAAATGGATTCCACTTAAACAAACAACAAGTTAAATATATTTTAATATAATTTAATAACTAAAACCTATTAATTTTTTTTTCGTAGTATTTTTGATAAAAAAAAAAAAAAGAAATTAGTAATAAATCTAAAATATTCAAAAAACTTGTAGAAGTAAAAATTACAATTTTTAATCCCATAAAATGTTAAGTTTAATAAAAGTAAATTGCTGTTTTAATCAATTTTTGAAATAAAAAAACCCACTGTACAAGAAAGTCTTTTTCTGGGAAGACTCTTTTAAAAGAATGACAAAGTTTTTGTCAGCAAGGTTTTCATTTTTTATTTATTTTTTTTTTTTTTTGCCTTTCATCCTTTTTTTATTATGAAAATTGACAAGGTGCTTCATTTTTTTTTTTAAATATTCATCATTATAAATTTACTTCTTTAAAAGAAATAATTCCACAAAAACTTTTGTAATCTATATAAAATTTTAAGATAAAAACAAAAATAAATTTATTGCAAAACAGTTAAAAATCTTTCATCATGCAAATCTCACGAGATTTTTACTCATCGACCAGTTACGGGCGTACGTATATGTATGGGCGTACGATATTTACAAAATAAAGTTTTTTTTTTTTATGTTTTGTATTTTTAATTAAGATACGTCCCACATCTAAGGTAAATGACGTTCAGAATATTCTCAGTGCACTGCCGGCCTCCGGGCAGTGTCCTACTATTACAGCCAACAATGTGTATCACCGGACTCATTGAGCTTTAGAGGCTCCTAGAGGGGGGGAAAAAAAAAAATCTGGAGTGAAACACTCACACAAATTTCTCTTACTAAAGTTTACAAAAAAATTAATACTGACAAATTTTATTATTAGTATACAAAATTTAATGGAGCTGTAATGTGATAACAAGAAGAAAAATCTATAATTTTTAATTATAAAAATTATAACTAGTAGTGCCGTATTTATTGGCGTGAATGTATTTATTGGCGTGAATGTATTTATTGGCGTGAATGTATTTATTAGCGTAAATAGTATTTATTGCATGAATGTTAGTGTGAATGTATAGATTAGGTTTTTTATTTTGGGGTTGAAAGAAATTTTATAAAAGTATTTCAACCCCACTAGGTTTAAGTTCAATTTAGGATTAGTCCATTTTAGGGGGTGCAGGAACATTTGCTGAAAGTACTGCACACCCCAACTAGTTTTATAGTAAATAGCCTCCTCAGAATAGATTATGTAGCTAAAGTGTACATAAAAATAAAAATGAAAATATTGATGCAACATGGCACCCAAAGTACTTTTACTCGTCGTGAATTTTATTCAAATTACTTGTGGCAATTAAAGGGATGACACAACAATAAATCCACACTCCCCCTCGTCGACTAGATTGATGATATAAGTGGGGACGTGTGGAAAGATTCAGAACCTGGGGCTCTTCCCCGCCTTGTTCAGCAAGGTGTTGTGCAAGCAAGAGGCCAACTAGGTAGCAGCATGTGTCATCCCAGATCGACACATGCTGCTACCTAGATTGGGGCGCTAATAACCACAGTAGTTGATGCGCCAAAAAAAAAAAAACTAGTAGTGCCAGCCAGTCGCTAGTATTCAGGTCAAGAGCCGCGGTCAGTGCACGGTCAAAGGGACCGCCAAGGACAGGAACCGCCAAAGACACAGTGCTTTCAAAAAGGCCATTATACGGTCAGTATACAGAAGCCGCCTGGCCAATATACAAGTGTCAACAAATCATTCAAAAGACCACCTGGCTACAGTCTTTGATAACCGGCAATAAACAAACACTCAAAAGACCACCTGGCTACAGTCTTTTGATAACTACCAACACCTGTTGCCACACCTGTTCACCGACCAATTCAGGACCTAGGGTCCCGACACACGGCAAGAGATGTGGCCCGTAATTACACACTTGTCAATGTGTGGAGTGATGGCAATATAACGTCTCTTCACAAGAAGAGGGGATGATTATTCTTCAGTATTTCATCAGCGTATCATCAAGATTCTACGAGTGACATAGTTTATACATCGGAGCGCGTCCCTATCTAAGTATTTAAAACATATATTTATTTTTCAATCACTATAGTTGTGCATTCTAGTTACATTTTAAATCATTTTAAATTAATTGTAGTTATATCTTTTCAAACGTTTAATTTATTGTTAAAATATATATATCTATTTTCGTAAATTAGTAATTCATATTCCGAGTAACAACTCTCTAAAAATCTCTAATTAACTCCCAACTATTGATCGCATCACAACACCTCTCCAAGACATCTGAACCCTCTAAAGAGCAAATCGCAAAAACTGAAAAAAACCTGTTGAATATATAAATGGGTCCGCAATGCTGGATAACTTTTGGTATTTAATCCGTCGTAACATGCATATTCCTTTTGTTTTTGACCGGTTTCGGATTTTCATTCATCGTCAGAGCAAAGAATCATCAAGTTCGTGTAAAGAATTCACTTCAATGTAATGTTTTTTGTTACACTCCGACACTTGTTTGGTTTGTTGGTTGTATATTCATGTACGGGAGGTTATAAGGTTATGTTACTATATGTGTGGGTTGTATTTAACAACAAAATGGAATTATTATAAATTATGATTATACATTAGAAAATAGTTGTTGTGGTGGTTGGTTCCGCAGAGCTGGAAAGTATCAGAGACATTTTCCGTGGTAGCCTGCTTGATTTTGTGGTCATCGACCGGTTTCGGGCGTTCGCCCATCTTCAGGATGCATTTTTTCAGACAGTGTGACAACACAGACTTGCACAGAGCAAACTCAGTTTACACACTGACTCTGTGTTTACACTTTAGTATTAATAATATATTATAGCTATTTCAACCAAACCTTAAAAAATTATTTAATTGAAAAATGGCAACACTGTTATTATTATTACTTTTATAATTTTTTTTTATGGAGGGGGAAATGTCTTCGCACAAAGTGTGGGACTTGCACCCACTAAAAAACCCCCCTCCCTCATAAGCACTTGTCCATTCCGGAACTACATATACAGGGTGGTGCCTCGTAACCGCGGGCTGCCTCCGGCCTAGCTGGACCACGTCCTCAGGAGGTCGAGGTGCCTATTCATGTCTACAATCTTCATCCATAGGATCGTCCGGACAAAGGTAGCCACCCAGTTCTAACGGTCTTCCAAGGCGAGCATGGCCCTCACCACCGTCTCCCGTGAGATCCTCCCGATTTGGATTCCAGCTTCGGCCGTTCTCGCTCCCATCTGCCACATCTAAAAAAGATATGGAACGCTCATCCTTCTCTGCATCTCCGTAGATGCACACTTCCACTTTCCCCACTCTCCATAGGTACTCCGGCAAAACAGCCATGCCCTGTGAGAAATTGGGTGAAGAAATAGTCGACCTCGCCCTGCCGCCTACTTACCCATTCAGGCAGACTGGAGAAGAGACTCGCGATCCACCTACCGCGGCGCTCATTCCCCCAACGCTTCTGCCACCTTCGCAGCGTGGCCGGCCTGGCCTCAGTCTGGCACTGAGGCTCTGTGTAAACACAGAGTCAGTGTGTAAACTGAGTTTGCTCTGTGCAAGTCTGTGTTGTCACACTGTCTGAAAAATGCATCCTAAAGAATGGGCGAACGCCCGAAACCGGTCGATGACAACAAAATGAAGCAGGCTACCACGGAAAATGTCTCTGATACATTAGAAAATAGTGTATAATAAATAGCATGTTTTGAAGGATACATTATAACTAAATTTTAATGGTTGGTGTTAGGTATGCTCAGTGTTTATCAAGTCATTTTTATTATGGGGGAACGATAAGAAATTACAGATTACCGATTAAAAGTGCAGATTATTTGCATGATATACTTTTGAAATTTCCTATCGCGCCCACTTAAAAAATGCCACCATGATATCTTTCTCAACATATTCTTAATGTCATTTAAACATAACTTAATATCATTAAAAAATAATTATGATAAATAAAAACGAATACATTTGATTTCCTCTATTATTTATTTCAATATCATCTCCTATTTGCCGTTTGCTGCCAACCTTCTTACATATCGATTTACTTACATATTTTCTTGTACTAACCCTGCTTGTATTTCACATTTATTTATTATTTGTACAAGCTTTTGACTGTCCAAAAACTTTGTATTACCTTTCTTTAAACTTTATCAGTACAATATACACCTGAAATTTCTCCCGCCCCCACCTAATAAAATGGAATAACTTAAATGAAAAATGGCCAAATGAAATGAAAAAACTGTTCAGTAAAAACGCATTTCCGGTTTACGAATTTTCTTGAAACTCCTCATTTTGGCAATCTATTTTTTTCTAATTAATTTTTGTTTAGATGGTAGTATTGTATAATCAACTATGATAGCATTTTACAGGAAAACATAACCCTGACCCACCCCAAAAGTCCCCGTAAATGAGTTAACCCGGAGAAATGTTAAAGACAAAAAGTTGTAGCTCTTTATATGTTGTGTAGTTCACGGTTGGAGCCGTTATAGAAAAAATAGCAAAAAACTGAAAAATGTTTTTCAGTAAAAAAGCAATTTCGGCCATCCGATATTGTGGAAAATGTTACAAATAAAAGTTGAACCTGTTTGTATGTGTACATGATATGTAATCTTTAAAGAAAATCGTTGAAACCGTTTTTGAGAAAATCACAAAAAAACTGAGAAAAAAAAACTAGTGAGTAAAGTGACACGTCCGGTTTAACGATTGTTTACGAAAAGCTTATTCTCAGATCTTCTGGTAGCACTTTAACGAAATATTAAATTTGAACAGTCTGCGATTTTTTATTTTTGAGATATGCTATCTTACAGAAAGAAAGAAATTTTGGCGAATTGTTTCTTGTGTATGAACAAAATATTTTAAAAATTAAAAAATTTAGGGACGGGGATAGCTAAGTGGTTAGCGTAGTGAATTCCCACGCGGAGGCCCCGGGTTCGAGTCCAGCTGTGCTACCCTTAGATTTTTTCTTCAGGAGCCCTACAACTCACTGTCCTGTGATGGACATGGCCGTGTAGGTCCCGGCTCTAGAATTGGCCTACGGTATGTCCTGCCTGTCGTACGAGGCGACTAAAAGGGTGACCCTGCACAGGAATTGACGTATTTTTAATAAGACATGCTCTAATCCAATGTGCGGATATTAAAAATCTAGAAGTAGCTTTAGAACTGCATACTTCTAGAAACAGAATTAGCGTTGGTCTGTGGTGCCTCCATCGCCCACCCTTCGGGGTGCAATCAGCCTCTGGCTCTCCAGGTTGGGGATTCCCTCCTCCAACCCATCCTGATCCTTTCCCCTTGCAGGTTGCCTGCAAGTATCCTGGGTTACTGACACCCCTGTTCTTCAGGCAATGGACAGGAATCAGTAGATGGACCGGCACATCCATCGGGCTTGTGGTCAGTCACGCTAGCTCGTTAGAGTTGAAACACTGAACTACGGGCGCAAGCGCCTACCGAGCCAATTTCTTGCAATTGAGGTTGGATTCGTAGTGGTCGTGGTTTAAACAGCAGCTCCAAGGACTGCAGTCATGAGTTGAGCGGGAGGAGACTCGCTATATAAAATGGAACCCCGGAACCAGCCCATAAGTTGGTAGCGCATTTGCTGGGGTGCGCGGTTTACCAGAGCCTGTTAGAGTTTGCCTTCTCTAGCTTCTGGGAGTGAAGTGTGATCTTCGTGTGATCACTTTGCGCACAGGTTGAGCGTATCATAACCTGCCCTTAAATGGGTCAAGCGGGGGCGTGCCCGGATGGGCACCTCTGCCAGTGGGAGGCCTTGCACTATACCCACCCACTGGTGGCGACAGCCTTCTCTTGTTAAACGATCCCGTTGCTTGCAACGGGGGACCGGTAAACCCGAAAGGGTAGGTACGGTCTTAAAAGATCCCCTAAAGTCCAGAAGGATACAGGGTTGTCGGGAAAAATGTCCTGTGATGGACAGTGTTGTCTGTAACGAGAGAGACTGTCCAGAGGCCAGCAGTGCACTGAGTAGGTTCCGGGGGCTAATGACCATAGATGTTGACGCGCCTTAAATAAATAAATAAAATAAAAAAAAATTGCACTAAATTTACAATACTTCCTCTTATCAAAGTAACAGAAGTAAAAATATGAAAAGATGCAATACCAAAATACTTGTATTTTAATTCAAGTCTCAAATACTCCCCTCTCTCTATAACTTGTTCCCTTAGTATAACCTCAAATCCGCTTTATCTGGCATTTATTTTGTTCTGATTTTGGCGTATTGCCGCTAGATGTCGGGCTAGTTAGAGGTGAATAATGTTACTTTCACACACTAGTGTAAATTGACTTTTAGTGTGTAACTCATTTGTGTATGAAAGCAGAACTTTCTTCACTAATTTAGGGTTATATCGTCACATTATTTAATGATTGCAGAACCCAAACTATTTATGTACAATTCCGTATAATGTACAACTATGTAAATTCCAATATAATGTGTGTCTAAATTGTTGATTCAGAAAATATTATTCAAAAACTGGTATTAAATAAATGGGCAGAGATATGATACGATTCTGTGAAGTGTTCATTCGATCAATACAAAAGCAAAAGCTTTAGTATTTTGGAATAAGAGGTAATAAGGTTTTTTTTCCCGGTTTATCTTCCATATAGAATTTCAGTATTTACTCTCTAATGAACTCCTATTATTGTTGCATGCTTGTTATTGAGTCGTGACGGTTTTATACTTTTCCATTGATTTCTCTAACAAACTTTGTAATATCGTTCCTTTTCATAAAAAAAACTTTTCAGCTCCATTATCTCTTATATATAGTTTTGTGTTTATCTATATTAAATGCATTTTTTTGTTTTAAATCACTTGGTTGATTAAATTTGTTTTTTGTTCTATAATAATGTGCCCCATTACTGGACCAAAGTCAGTGGTTTATGTACTGCTTTTAATCTCTTAAGATTATAAAAGTGTCCGTCGCGGGCGCCGTCCTCCTAGATGGATGTGAGATTTGGGCTAACGCCCTTAGAAAATCGAGACACTGGAAAAAAATTTAGGCGTTTGTCCGCGGTACAAAGGAGGGGGGCGCTTAGAATAGCCACGGATGGTATCTGAGCCGGCCGTCTTAGTAATCCTTAGCCCGATTGATCTTCAGGCTAGAGAGAGACTGGAGGATTGGGAGTGCAAGGGAGTGCCGTCAATACGGGTGCCAGACTGAGGCCAGGCCAGCCACGCTGCGAAGGTGGCAGGAGCGTTGGGGGAACGAGCGTCGCGGTAGGTGGACCGCGAGTCTTTTCTCCAGTCTGTCTGAATGGGTAAGTAGGCGGCAGGGCGAAGTCGACTATTTCTTCACCCAATTTCTCACAGGGCATGGCTGTTTTGCAGGAGTACCTATGAAGAGTGGGTAAAGTGGGAACGTGCATCTACGGAGATCCAGAGAAGGATGAGCGTTCCATATCTTTTTTAGATGTGGCAGATGGGAGCGAGAACGGCCGAGGCTGGAATCCGAAATCGGTGGTGAAGGCCATGCTCGCCCGGGAAGACTGTTAGAACTGGATGGCTACTTTTGTCCGGACGATCCTATAGATGAAGATTGTAGACATGAATAGGCACCTCGACCACCTGAGGACGGGGTCCAGCTAGGCCGGAGGCAGCCCACGGTGGCGTTACGAGGCACCACCCTGTAGTAGTACTATAAGTAGTTCCGGAATGGACAAGTGCTTATGAGGGGGGGTTTAGTGGGTGCAAGTCCCACACTTTGTGCGAAGACATTTTCCTCCTCCATAAAAAAAAAAAAATTGTAAAAGTAATAATAATAACAGTGTTCCCATTTTTCAATTAAATAAATTTTTAAGGTTTGGTTGAAATAGCTATAATATATTATTAATACTAAAGTAAAATAGAAGTTCTTCAATTAACATTTTTTTTGTTTATTTTATACTTGATTTCCTGAATACTGAAGTTCTTCTCAACCTAAAACGGCTTTTAATTTTCTTCTCCACAGTTCTGTATCCTGGGTTTCTTCCCCTCACAATCCAATCCCATATAAATATTCCTCCACTTCATCCATCCTTTCCGTCTCGGCCTTCCTCTTCTTTTTCTTCCTTCCACGTCCCAATCAAGGACCAGCCTCGGTAGACTGCCCTCTCTCTCATCCTTCTCATATGGCCGTATCACATGCAGTTATTTATGAGATCTAATTTGGTGCAGTTATTAATGAGATCTCTAACGGTTTAAGGCGTTGCAAATGCACCATCCCTGACTGGACACTTAATATATTAAACCTTTGAATATAAGTTTTTTTAAAGTCCATGGCCGCTAATTATCTGAGCGTTTATAACTTAATGTTACATCATACTTCTGTCTTGAAATATTATTAATCGGGAAGTAATAATGTTGGACGTTAGAATATTTTTATGTTGAACTGCAGATATTTTGAAATTCATTTTGATATTTGAAGAGTGGTTGTCTTGATTTGTGTGTGTGTGTGTGCGTGTGTGTATGACGGACATATAAGTGGGTTTCAACAAAATATCTCAAAAAAAAAAAAATCGAAAAGTCACAGGAACCTCAAATTTGTTATTCTGTTTAGTTATTAATACCGCATCAGGTATACAAGTATTTACCCGCCCAAAAAAACTTTTTTTTTTAAGACCAGCTGAATTACAAAAAAAAAAATTATATTAATTAAAGTAATAGAAATTTATATAAATATTTCACATCACATTTTTAATCAAATGATATTATTTCATATTTTTACTGGTAGAAACTGAATTTTAACATATTTTTTGGAGGGAGGACTTACAGTTTTTATTATTATATTTTAGGAATTTATTTTATCTAATTATATTTTAGTTCAAAGCGAATCATTTGTGAACTAATACGTATAAATAATTTCTTTGAATTGTTCATATTCTCACTAACAATTGAATTTTTTTTTTATTTTTTGAATACATGTAATTACGTAACAAATAAAGTATTCATGAATTTATAGCTAATTAAACTAGACAATTGTGTTAATGACAAGCTTTGTAGCTTTTAGAGAATTTGCCTCTTATAAATAATATAAACTGTATTACAGCAATCGTTAACCAAAATTATAATATAGTTATTAACAAATAATTGTAATTACACTCTGTTAATTCAATTACCTATTATTTTGAATCGTTTGCAAGTTGATCTAATTTGCTATTTTGGTTGAATTTATTAAACAAAACTAATTAATAATTTTTCTGTCGTAGTTTTTGGTTGATTGAATTTCAATCATATAATGTAGCGTTAGATCTCGTTTATCTATGTCTAATCATCTAGCTGAAAGAATATCGGTTGCTAAGTTTGGCATTAATAGGTTATGGTCCGATTTTGTTTGTAATAAATTAGTACCTCCTTCGTCTAAATATAATTTTTTTAAAGCAGTTTCTCGTTCTATTGTGTGTTACGCTGCCCAAATTTGGGGATTTCAGCTGCATGATTTGCTAGAAAGGTTTCACCGTTTTTTTTATTAAAAAATTATTTGGACTACCTGCATACACTCCTAACTATATGCTTTTTCTAGAAACTTCCTCCACCCTTCTTCATGTATTTACTTTAAATTTGCATTTGAAAAAAGTATTCTGATTTAAACATTGGGTGTCCTTGGCTGAAAAATATTCTTGCGAGTTTGATTCAGGGTTGGATAGTTTTGACAAGTGGCAAGGTCAGTTGTCGACCATAGTGCAATGTTTGAGAATGAGGTATTATGAGGAATGTGAACAGAGAGCCCGTCAGTCTATCCGGTTGTCCTTGTATAGAGATTTAAATTACTCTTTAGACGTTTTAAATTTAGAGTCTAGCACAGTGGAAGTTTCACTCGCGGATTTGGGTTGGTTTTTTAAGTTACGATGTGAATTGCTTTATTTAAATTATAACCCTTGGTTCGAAAGAGAGCCTAGTTGCTGCTCTTTGTGTAATCTCCGCGTGAGGGAGGATATATTCCACTTTTTGGGGGTTTGTCCGATACTTTCCGAATTCAGATATCCCTATTTAGGTGCAAAAACATTATCAAAAGATCAGTTAGTTCAGCTTCTTAATGGGCACAATTTTATGAGCCTTATTAAATTTGCGCAGCAATCTTGGATTTATCGCCAAAATTTAGTTAAAGAATTTAACTTTACTTAGTTTCTATTATTTAGTATTCTTATTTTTTTTTTTTTTCTCTCTTATGTAATATCAATTAAAGTTTTAATTTTATTTAATTAACTAATATGATGGTTTCTATTGTTGTGTTAGATAACTTTTATCTTCATTCTGTAATTTTCATTTTTAAGCACAAGCATTAGCTATGTACATTTGAATTATTATAAAATAACATAGGTATTTTCATAATATTATGTATTTTGTGATTATCTTTGAGCGATCATCATTTTTGTTTGTCAAGTATTTCATGTTATTATTATTATTATTATTATTACTTTCTTCTTCTTTTTTTAATTTTTTTTTATTTAGTTATTATTTTATTTTTTCTTCCTCATTATCAACCTCCGGCAGACGGTTTTACCATGCCGTAGAATGTCAAGAATGTATTTTTGTAGTTACTTTGTCATTATGAAATAAAACATTATTATTATTATTATTATTAATGTAGCGTTAGTTTTTAAATATTTCCACTTTCAATAGATATTTTAGTGTTTCTTACATTTAGTAAGAGAAAGTAATGTATCGTGCTTCTTAAGTACGAAAAAAAAAGTTTTTAGCGAATATACGTGTGTATGCATATGTGAACGTAGGATTCCGTTTAGATCCTACCACCGGATCTGACACTGAAGGTTTCTGACGAATCTATTAGCACGAAAATGTGATTTAAGTGAATGTTTTTTCCAATTTTTCGCGATTTACTCTCGAAAACGGTACTAATGATTTTCTTAAAACTTCTCGAATACTGTCCTATACACATTAGATACCTATAAATTTTATTTGAAACATTTTCTGCTTTTCACTAAAGTGAACCCATAGGTAGGGGAGAGTGGGGCTTGTTGTTACAGGGGCATGTTGTTACAGTGCAATTTTTAAAAAAATCGGCTGTGAGAAGCACTTCCTAAGTGGTCAAAGTTGAGAGATATGTGAGTGCTGTTTGTTGTAAGCAGTTCCCACTAAGATTCTGTGGCATATTGCGGCATTGCATGACTTCCTCAAAATATCATAGTGAAAGCTACATTTTATTATTGAAACTGAAAGCTGTGATCTGAAAACTATTAAAGGTAAGACTTTCATACTTATGCTGTTAATTCGTACATCCTTAACCATAATTTCAATCCAATATGGTTGCGCTAGTATTCTTTGATCTACTGTTTACGAATTAATTAGTGAAATAGCGTCAGTGGGGTTAGTTGTTACTAGGGAACGGATTCGTATGTATTTACATATTTTTTTCTAGGCAATTTACAGACGTTTTTCAACTAGAAGTATTCATACTGACACTTTTTAAGCCGTTTGAGTCTACTTTTATTTCACATATTTCCACATATTTGGATGTTATCGCATATTTATACATATTTTATCAAAATAAATAAATATTTCTACATATTTAATCAAAATATGTACATATTTTTTCATATTTTTCATTTTGGGCATATTTTCATAATTGGGAGGTGGTTGACAGGAACTGTGAACCACAGACTGTAGGGCTGTGAATCACAGTGGGTACAATGGTTATTGTAATTTACACAGAATGCTGCTAAACAGTGACGGGCACTTGTTAGTTCTTTGAAGTTGTCTGACGTTGTCTGTTCTTTCAGCTCATTCGTTGAAGTGTCCGATTCATTTCGTTCGGTCACTTAGTGTATTCTTTTTTGGGTGAAATGCCACGAACATCGGCCTCAAACAGACAACTGGTTGCTAAATATCTTCGCGAGTTTCCAGCAGAACTTTTTCGAAGTGATGGAGACATTTTGTACTGCACAGCTTGTGACAAGCGCGTTTCTTGCTCTCAACGTTCCAAGTCACCCAACATATTGCCACCGGATCGCACATAGAGAATAAAAACAGAAAGAAAGAGAGGACGTCCTATCAAGCCTTCCTTACATCTCCATCATCAAGTAAGTCTACTCTGAGTACAGATCTGTGTCGGGCTTTGGTTAGAGCAGATATCCCTTTCCACAAACTTAAAAATCCTCATTTCAAAGGATTCTTAGAGACCTATATTGGGGAAAAAATGCCTGACGAGAGCACAATCAGTTTCCCTAAAAACAAATTATTTTGTTCCTTATAAATTATTATAAATTGTAAAAATGTTCTTTTCTTGTATAAATAATTATAACTTGCCCCCCCCCCAAATTCCATTTTCATAAAAAAAAATGTCCATTTTACTTAAATATTCCAGAAAATATTTTAAGAAAATCACATATTTTCCACATAATTGACGAAAATAAATGCATATTTTAATTAAATATTTGGCATTTTTAAATACATAAAAATCCGTTCCTTAGTTGTTACACTTGGTTGCAGCATGTTGTTACAGTGTAACAACTTGTCACACTGCATAATATATCTTAAATCAAATCACGGCAGATCTTAAAAGAAATGAAGCCCAAAAACAAGAAAAAAGAGAAAGTTGGCAATTCTAACAAAAAGAAAATCTGTATCTCTAAAGCTGCGTACAAGAATCAAAAGTAATTCGGCACCATCAAGTTCCGGTGAAGAAGATGAAAACTGATTGAAATTTCTAAAACCTTGGCCACATTTAAAAGGTGGAGAAAATTGGGTTGAATGCATGCTCTGTGCAAAAGATGGGCCCATCCAAAATGTGTTAAAAATTATCCTGGATATATTTGCCACAATTGTCTCAGACTTAGAGATGGATTGTGACAGTGAATGAATGTTTAAGCATTTAAGTTTGTAGTAATCCATGTTTAGATCATAATCAAGTTGCTATTATTATTAAAATAAAGATCTGATAGTTTGTTTATTGAACATATTTCAGTTTTGTTTTCCTTAAAATAAACACCCAAACAAGTATTTTATACATTGTATAACAACTTACCCTTCGCTTATATTAACAAGCCCCACCGGAAGGGCAAGTTGTTACAGTATGCGCATTTTAATATTATTGTTAATTTTTTAAATATTATTTCAAATCTCAAAAAAAATATATAATTATAAGAAATATGTGAGACAACAAATTAATCAATTTTCATCAATTTTTAGTGCAACATACAGCGATTAAACTGAAATTTGTCACAATAAGCCCCACCTTCTTCTACTTATCTATGGTTTTATTAACTAAATAATATTATTATACAATAGAATATAGAAAGAAAATTGATGAAAAGTGAGACTTTACTGAATACTTGATATTTCACAGCAAAAGTAAAAACTTAACACTTTTATCTGAAACATTTTTCCACTAAAAATTGATATTAGAAGAGTTTTGGGGTCAGTTCGTATAAAATTAAAGTGACGCTTCATGTTCTTGAGACCGAAGGCGCCTACCATATCCACTCTGGTATGTATGAATACTAAACATCTACCATCTTCTTTTATCTACCATCTTACAATTTCAAAGATAATTTATTTAAGTAATTGGAGTAAGAAAAAGTCCTGAAGTGTTACACACTAAAGTTTCGTTCATTTAATATTATCAGTAAGAATATAGGATAAATCAAAAAACGGATAATGAAGAAACTGGAATGTAATATCTTGTTAGAAAGGTAAAGTTAGAAGAAAGTGCTTTTGTTCAAATAATGCGCGACTATGTGAAATAAACTGTGTAGAAGGCTAATTATTAATGTTAAGATAACTGCATAATAGAACCAACAATTTTTAGGCTAATTTCACATAAGTAAATATTGCAAAGATACTAGGGATTGTCTGTAAAAAAAATAGCAATAACTGTTTATTAATAAAGTTTACAATGTTAAGTAAATGTTAAACAATTTTTTTTATTGCCTTATATATGTTATATACATGTATATATAACACGCCCACTCACTAACTCAACCAACCACCCTTATCCAAACCCACATACTCATATATATCTAATTTTATTTATTCATTTTTTTTTGGCACACAAACACACACACATATATATATATCTAAATCTTACAATCAAGATGTGAAAAAGAAATCACTGTAAAAATGGTTACTGGGAAAAGTATTTCTATAGATTAAAAAAAAAAGAAAAAAGAAGATTAAATTGTACAATCTGATGCAAAACATTCAGATAACTTTCTATTATCGAAACGATTATATTTGATCAATTTTTCTTTTGACTTGCAATCTTCTGTTAAACATTCAGTTTTCGGGCAGCTTCCCTCCACACATGTAAATAAATATATGTGACCTGTGTGGTAGCGTCTTCTGTATTTAGCCACTTAGCAAAAGCTAGTAAAGGCACTTTTACAGTTAAGTCTAAATTCATAGATTCCCGAGGAACTTCTTAAAATCAATCCCCCTAAACTGTCTACTAACAAATGTGTAAGGTTTATAAGTATGGGCATGCATTCCAAGTATAAAGAAAATCAAAATTTTAGAATTTTGTTTCAAATTTATGCGTGTTTCCTGAGAAGTAAAATTGGTATTGGAATCTCCACAATATTCAGTTGTAGGGGGGGGGGGCACTGAATGGTTATTTCAGGATGAGATACAAAAGAGAGTGGTTAGGAAAATTTAGACGAAGTAACACTAAGATTTAGGATAAAATTGGAAACGAACCAACTTCTTATCTCAAAAATTGATGAGACGAGTAAGTGGTGGGGATTATTATTATTATTATTATTATTCAAAGAAGGGGAGGGCGAAACCCTACGCTGTCCCAAGCCTCCCTGGGCCCATATAGCTACCCCTAAAGAATAACAACTACTGGGTCTGGAACAAAATTCCAGTCCCAGGTTTTACCCATCTAAGTTTCACCACAGACCGAACAAATCGGACCAAAACCTTAAAAACACATAGCTTAAGATCCTCTACCGACATCCTATTCCGGCCGAAGATCCTAAACCTAATCTCCTCACAGCCCAAACACTCCGTCATTAGATGCATGGGTGTTTCCACCTCCGTCTCACAAACTCTACAAAAGGGGTCAGGCATGAGTCCCATTGTATAGAGATGTCTCCATAAACCACAACGCCCAGTGAGGAAGCCAACCAGATGCCTGAGAGAGGTCCGTGAAAAACAACGGATCCCGCTACTCAAAGCTCCGTCCGGACCCCCAATGAGCATCTTAGACTGCTGACAATCCACTGCACTCATCCATAAGGATGAGTGCTGTGAGGTCATCCACGTCCGAAAGCCCGACAAACATGTGTCAGAAGACACACCAACAGCAGGCTCTGGACCAATGAAAGGGAGAGAGGCACCTAATTTGGCAAACCTATCCACCTCCTCATTCCCAAAGATTCCCATATGACCTGGAACTCAGACCAGAAGCACATCATTCTATGAAGAAAGATCTTCCAGTCTTTTAGAACATTCCAACACCAATCTGGAAGTGAAGACACATGAGCTAAGCGCCTTCAAAGCAGCCTGGCTGTCCGAGCAGATACAAACGCCTTTTAAATTAGTGTCAAAGTAAAGTACGAGAGATGTTATAAAATTAGCATTAACAGTATATGGGAGGATATCCTCAAAGGGCTAATGAAGGAAAGTAATCGCATTATTTGCTGCTATTCTGATTGCTCCAGAATAAACCTGGACTGTCTGGAGTAGGAGCTTGGTTGCAGGGGTTGAACAAAGGAAGATCTGTGGCTTTAAAGAGGTATGGCCATTAGTACATTAATGCTGTGTACGAGTAGGATGCAAGAATGGCAGAAAGAGGCTGAAGTAATGAGGATATTTTCTGATACTCAAGCTGCCTTAAAGGCTTTAAATACGCAAAGCTGTAGCTGTAAACTAGTGGATGAATGTAGGAGAAGACTTAATAGCCTCGCTTAGTGGAGCAGGGTACAGCTCTTCTGGATAACTGGACATGCGTATATAGAGAGCTAATATGAATTCCACACTACCACTTTGTAGTTTCGAAACAGCATTAGCCATCAATAAGTAATTTTGGGGGCGGGTGTTGGTGTAGTGGTTATGAGCATGGACTTGTAAGTGGGAGGACCCCAGTTCGAATCCAGCGTATAACTGCTAAATTTTATATTTGTTTAAAAAATGCTAATAGTAAAGTAGGTGCTCCCGCCCCCGTCCACGACACCTAATTTGGTAGTTGGACGTTAAGCCCGCCTAAAAAAATAGGCATTACTTTACTTTTTACTTTTACTTTTACTAAGTAATTTTGAGATTTAGCAATGAAACAATGGTGGAAAAGGGAATTGGAGTAGCGCTGCAGGTACACTGTGGGGTGCCTCCAAGCTAAAAAAAAAGATCAGTTCACATAATCAATCTATATCACCGTTCTATGCCATAGTCGCTCGCCCTGACTTGATAATTCCTCATTTCCCAGTTTGCTATTTGTTTAAGATCTTATTGAACAGTAAGATCTTACTTAAATCGTTTCAGAATTAAAACATCACCAAATTGTAATTGTCCGTCTCTCTTGACTACAGAACTATGTTCGCCTTATCTCGCCTCTTCTAGAGAGAGAGGGGGTGAGAGAGAGAGAGAGAGAGACGGAGAGAGAGCATATCATCGATTACATTCTGAGCACTAGACAGACGTAAGACATTTTAACTCATTATCAATTAATTAAAAAATAATAACAATTTAAAAGAATATTGAATATTTTAAATAAAATAGATTTTTAAAATTTAGTTCATAAAAATTACCAAATAATATTATAGTACAT
Source organism: Triatoma infestans (assembly GCA_011037195.1). Taxonomy (NCBI): domain Eukaryota; kingdom Metazoa; phylum Arthropoda; class Insecta; order Hemiptera; family Reduviidae; genus Triatoma; species Triatoma infestans. Next base: position 55,439 of record JAAEAF010004368.1, read on the forward strand.
AAATATAAAATCTATAGTAATACAAATATATAAAATAAATAATAAAAAAGATTCATTATATTTCTGTATTTGTTTGTCACTATTTCTATTGTGTTTTTGTTTTATTATTAATATTGTTGATAATTTTGAACTCTATTAATGTTTTGTTTTATATTGTTTTCTTCTTTATTGTAAATGAATTCATTAATTGTTTTGTTTCATTCATATAATATATTCATTCGTATATTTATATATTTTAAATTGGAAATTAAATGGTAATAATCAATAATTCTATGTAACACATATTATTTTATTGTTTTTTTTTTTTTTTTTTTTTAATAAATTATTACCTGTATTACTTTACTTAATTGGAGCATGTAATTATGTAAATAAATTCTCTCTCATTAGTGTTTCTTCTCATGGAAAAAAAGAAAACAGAGAAGTTTAGTGCAATTTTATATATTTAATATTTAATTATAGTGTAAGTACTAATTAGTTAAATAATTTAATATTTCCCCTTTTACTTTCCCCTTTTTCCAACTAATCGAAAATTTCAGTAAAATATATGTAGTTGAAAGAAATTATTAGTTATCAATGTATTAATAATATATAGCAAGTTTAATCAAACTAGAAGCCAATATGGTCACTTTATTTATAGTGAACATATAAAACTTGGACTGGAATTATTTATTTCACTAGAAATCTGAATTTCAATGGATAAACATTTCAAAGGAAGCACCTCATTAATTTTTATTTTTTTTTCCCACCAATTTCCTCTTAATATCCTTTATCCTAAATAACTACCGGAAATTCAAGTATTGATCAACCAGTTGTATTCATGCAAAGCAAAAAAAAAAAGGAAAAACGTATTTTTTTTATATCAATATAGATTCTTTTTTTCTTTTTTTAAAAAAAAAACAAGTTTACTAGACATCTTCATAAACTAGATCACTCTGTCTACAGATTAGAGAAAATCTCATGGAAATTAGTTGTAATAGTATTTGTATAATAGTATTGAATGAAATTGAAGCAGTGAACTCCTTAATGATTATTCAAGTAAGAAAAAAAAAAGAAAAGACAATTTTAAGTAAAGTTTAAATCAAGTTTTTAACAAATTTTAGAAATTTTTATCATAATTATTATTGCATGTAATTGATTAATTCTAATGACACTTTTATACAATTTTGGATGATCCATTTTTTTATTTTTTTTTTGGATTATTTATAAATTCTTTATTTTTGACAGTCTTTATAAGTTCCGATATGTGACTGCGCTGTGGTTATAATAATTATTAAGTCCTAACTTTATACAATGACATAAATAGTACTAGTGCTGTCAAGCTAAAAACTCTTGTGTCTAATGGCAGGATGATGAATGAGATGTTAATGTTAAAATAAATACCAGCTACTATATTCATAATATAATATTTTAGTATAATGAGTGAAGAAATAAAGAATATGAGAAAATAGAATAGCAATATTATTTGGTGATTATAAAATGGTCGCGTTGACTAGTAGATGAGTGGTATAGCTACTTAGAAATATTTCGGAATGGGTAACTTGATAAGAACTAGATACGGATTAGCTAAGTGGTTAGCATACTGGACTCCCACGCGGAGGAGACCCGGGTTCGAGTCCAGCTGTGCTACCCTTAGATTTTTTCTTCATAGGAAGCCTCTTCAGTTCACTGTCCGGTGATGGAAGAGTGTTGTCTGTAACACTGTCCGGAGGCCGGCAGTGCACTGAGAAGGCTCCGGGCGCCAATGACCATAGATGTTGACGCGCCTTAAATTTTAAGAAAAAAAAAAAATCACTGATTTGAAAAAGGGTTTTTGGCAGTGAGCTGAGTGATTGTTTCCTCACTCCTACTAGCAAGAGGAAGTATTGCGATCATGTCAAATTTTGAACAATTCATGTGTCGAGGCCCATATGAAGAAAACGCTTCCGGTGGTTGGAACAGGTGGTTAGTACAGAAGCATTTTGGAAATCAAAGGTATAATAGGCAAGGGTAATCGCATGTTTTGTGCCGGAATACGCAAACTTGTCAGTTTAGGAATACGGAAAATACATTTTTACCGAGCAATCGGTATGTGTAGTGTAGGAACAAAAGATCTAATAAAATGAAAAGTTGCAGGAAGCTCAAACTTCGTATTCAAGCTGGGTACTAATATCGCTTCTGACACGAAGATATTTGTAAAATATATCACACGATAGTGCGATTTTACTGAGTGGTTTATTCAATTTTTCGCGATTTTCTCTACAAAGGCTCCAACGATTTTCTTTTCTACTTTTTGTAATTACTAAACAGATAAATAAATGATTGTACTTATTTGTATAGGTGGTATTATAATATATTACTCTGAACTAAACTGTACAACTTTTATTTGAAATAATTTCCCCCAGATAAACTGATTTTTTCCCAGAAATAGAGTAAGCGTTATGCTTCCCTTTGTAGTACCGCTCCAGTTCGACGTATGATTCTACCATTTTTATAATATCAATAAAAATTAGAAGCATTTGAAGCTAATCGATTAACCAAAAATGCTACTTATAGATTAGGTTTTTCAATTTGTTAGAATTCTCTTAAAAATCGTCTACAATGAATTCGCTTTCTTATCCAACGCCCGCCTCTTCCCTTTCGACCATTCATCGGCGAGCAGCCCAATATATCGTTGCTTGCCTCAAGCAAATATCTGTAGATGTGAGGGAGACGTCTGCAAGTCATTAAATTTGAAATGTTCAGTGCATAGATAAAAATGTATCATTAGAGATATTTTCCGTGATAGCCTGCTTGCTTTTGTGGTCATCGACCGGTTTGGGCAAAACAGTGTGATAACATATATAGACTTGCACGGAGCAAAACCGCTTTTTAAAAACCAGTGAATCAACGAAATTTACTTTGTGCAAGTCTAAGTTATCACACACTGTTTTGACAAAAACATGATGATGGGCGAACGTCTGAAACCCGGTCGATGACCACAAAATAAAGTAGGCTGTAAGGTTTAAATCTAAGTTAATTTTGTCAGTAGGCGCTCTACATAAATCCGCCGAGGTACACAAGTATAAACCCTACCACAGTTTTGATGGACAGCCAAATAAAACATTGTAAAGATTAAAAATTTAAAAGAAAATTGATTAATTAAATAATTGTATCAATAGGAGATTCACTCACAAGCCTTGTGAGTGTTTCACACCGGATTTTTGGAAGTTTCGCATTACTATTACATAGACGTTATAAATTAATTCTTTTCTCGTAGTTGCTTGACTCTTCGATTGGCGGCAGCATGCAATAACTTTCTTCTTCCAAACTAAACCCGCAATACTTCTGTGTTATACACATTTTATATGTAATCTACCCAATGTTATTTTAAGGATGACCAGTCCATTCTTTATCTGACTTGTTACACTTCTCCTTTACAAGTTAGTCTTTCCAATGAGTAATACAACCTAGCTTCATTATAGAGGTACTATTAAATACTTATCGGAATTAATTTAATATATTTAATTATTTATGTATTTATTTATAGATTTATCTTGTGACTATGGTCTTCAGACCATAATGCCAAGTATCTTTGGCATCCTTGTTAAGGATGTCGATATTTTTAAATGTTTCCGAGTTATGTGTTAATTCTGATCCTGCCAGTTCTAGAATTCTCTATATAATAAATATGCAAGTAACCTAATAAAGTCCGAGTACAAAAGCACCAAAAAAATTGTAAAGAATCAGATTTCATGACATGGGAACGACATTATTCTCAGAAAGCAATCTTAACCTTTATGAGGGGGAAAGTCCTCAATTTACCAAAGTAATACCAACAGCCCTTTTCTTAAAATGCCATCATCCCTTTTACTGAAGTTTAATGCCAATTTATTTCTACCGCATTACTATTACATAGACGTTCTTAAATTAATTCTCTTCTTTACCTGTTTATAGATAAATGTTCTTACTTTGTTTAATTTAGTTTTTTTTTTATAGAAAAGTACATTCTCTGAGAACAAAACAAACAAAAAATGTCTAGGAAAGCGGGTAAGAGAATATATGCGTTTTAAATTAAAATTACAAAACATTGATTATACGTATAAAATCTGGTCAACTATTTTGTAAGTCAATGCAGTATGTCAGTTAATTGTATACTCATAATAATCTGGTGAAATTCCAAACAAAATAACGATAACAATGTTTTACATTATTTCAGCACCAACTAATTATTATTTTGTATTTATTAATAATTATTTGTATGTATTAATAATTGATTTGTATTTTATTTCTCAATCAGCGATTATTCCCTGCACTTTAAAACTGACCGGGTTTATTCTTGCACAATTTATTCCCCAACGTTAGTCGTGTAATAATGCAATATAATGGAAAGGCGCTAATAGAAATCCAAAGGTCACAGATCTCAAAACAAGTTTATCAGAAAAAATATATAATATAAAAGACACCGGATAGATTGTAGATTGTTGTAGGGGATTTAGCACTGTGACGTGAAAGATTTATTGCGCCCCCGGAGCCTTCTCAGTGCACCGCCAGCCTCCAAACAGTGTTCTCTAGCTACAGACAACACTGCCCATCACCGGACAGTGAGCTGTACAGTCTGTTAGGAAGGTAAAATATAAGAGCAGCCTGCTGGATTCGAACCCGAGACCTCCGCGTTCTAGCCCAGCGCGCTACCACTAGCTCTAATAATCCCATATTTCTCCCTTGGCTTTCGCCAGTTATGGAGGAGACACTAGTTTGTGTACTATAGTTGTCCCTGTCTGTAAAGAGTAGAGTGAATGTAATTTAAGTGTATTGTATACTGTTATGACGAAGTACATGGAGTAAGTGCTGAGCTGTGGTAACCCGTGGGTCGCTACTTCCTAAGTAACTGCAACATATACACCTTACTGGCAAAAAAAAGCATATACATGAATATCGCTTCGGCGGTAATATACTGAAAAGACAAGGGTAAAAAATATACATATTGTAACGCAGCCATCTAGGGGAAGAAGTAGGCACCTCAAGTTCTCGTCGTGGCTAGCAAGGTGCTTCTAGATCCTTCTATAGCGGACTCCCATGGCCTAGATATTTGAGAAACCTCCAGAACCTTCTCCAGTGGTATAAATAGAAGAAGGACAGCGCGAGTGACAAAATGGAGTGCGCGCTTGTTAAAAGTGAATAAAAAGTGTACTCAGAGATCTTTTGTTAGTTTATACAGTGTATTTAAGTGATTTATTTGTAATTTATTGTGTTGAACAATAAATTGGTGTTGTTAGAAGTTTAGTGTGTTTTCTAAGGCGAAACCACTTACAGCTACTTTGATAAACGTTTATATATATATATATTGTGTGTGTGTGTGTGTGTATGTAATTACAAATTCGAATTGTTAAAATAAAATAAAAAAACTTTGGAACCATTTTCGAGAACATGGTAAAAACAAAAAAATTAGTGTAGTTGGATTTTCTATTAACAGGTTTTAACCAACAACACTTTCAAATTGGATGCCTGATAATTCCAAGTCGGATTAGCAAGTTTGAATTATTTGTTTTTCCAATTTGCTGTTAAAACTACGAACTAACTCATATTTTTTTTTTTATAACATACCTATCGTTCATTAAAAAACTATTCTTTACTACCTTCACGTATGTATTACATTTTGGATATTGAGTTTCATCAATAATTATATTTCGAAATTTTCTAAGTAAAAAAAAAAATGTTTTCAGCATATGGTGTTGTGTGTGAGGGAGAAAGGGGGGGGAAGTGTCTGGCATGTATATATGTCCTTAAACAATATGTCTCAATAACGAAATATCGCTATAGGCTAAAAGTGGTTAGAACAGGGTTTCCACTTAGATGCACAGCAGCAGGTGACATTATGGTTTCGTACAAAATCAAAAGTGCGACTTCACTGCAAATTTTTTTTTTTTTTTTTTTGCGAATTACTAGAAAAAGTTCCATTTCTATGCTAAATTTGCATACTAACTAAATCCAAAAAGTTCTAGCATTTTTTTATTTTTTTTTTATTTGAAGCATTTTTCCAGCAATACTGATTCTTGAATAGTCTTTGGGGGGGGGCTGCAATTTTATGTTTTTCTTAAATGTAACACTTCAACGTAATGCACGATTCTATCAATTATGTAGTGGAAGAAAGACATGGAAAAATAATAGTTTTGGAAAATAGTTTAGTGAAATAATTTTGTAAAATTTTGCTAGTTCAATACACTTATTTTAGTGAAGGGTAAAGAGCCAGGTACTATAATTTAGGTAAATGGTACTGAAGAGGCAAAGGGACAAGTAACAGTTAGGATAAGACAATACACTCCCTCCAGACATACCAGCATTATTTGAAAAGATTTGTACTAGCAAGAGAAGGCATTCTTTCAGACAGTCTGCATTCTGCTTTCAAACAAGAACAGTCTGTATTAGACATTCTACCAGTAAACATCAGTGCCAGTTATAAGTTAAAACATAAGAATTTATTCTAACTAGCTTCAGTATATTATTGTACATTATTATGTACAATAAGTGTATGATTGTGTTATTGAAAAGTACTTAAATTCACTTAGAGAATATATTATCTATTTTGAAAACAGTGTGATCTCTTGATTATTTCAGATACTTCTCTCTTAAACATATATACTCCCAAGCACTTTACAAAACCGTTCACGCCACAATCTACTACTACCTCAAGCTACAACTACAACATCACATCCCCAACTACATTTCAATTATTTAGTCATCAAATACATTAAAAACATTGCCAGTTTTCTAAGTTTGACAGGAAAACAGTTAATGGAAATTGCGATTTTATGGAAAAGTTGTCTGAAATTTTTACAAAATTTTCTAGAAAATTTGGGTTTTTTTATTTTGGGAAATCTTTGGCGTTAGATTTTGTATATTATTTAAAAGAGGCTCTGGAGGACTCTAGTGTAATCTATTCACTAAATGTTACTATTTGCACGATTTTTTACCCCAACTAAAATTAAAGGTAACTAAACGTAGAGTAAAATCATGCCCGAGCCATCTATATTCCGTTCATTCATCTATTCAAATTCCATCTCATACATAATCATTCATACTCTAAAGTCTATCATTCCCAATCTCAAGTCTGGTCTCCACTCCTTCGACAAACTCAGTAAACATTACTCTAAACTCAAAAACCCCTTTGAAACTTATGACCAAACGAATTCTCTTTTCAGCATACTTTGCACTGCACCAAACTGTAATGCATGTTACATTGGTGAATCAGAAAAACACCTACGAATGAAACTTAGACAACATGAAAACGGACATAACTAACAAAAAAAAATCTGGCAGTACAGACTTCACAAAACATGCAATTACCCTTGTCCATTCCTTTGATTTCCGAAATTGCTTCTAGGCTAACCAACTGAAGCGATTGATTATTTTCTGAATCCATGCACATTAACCTCAATCCTAACTGCATAAACTACAAAAAAGACACGGACGAAATGTGATAATGACCTATTCTTACAACAATATTTTTCGCTTCCTCCAAAAAGATACCCACACATTCAATTACACATACCAAAACTTTCTTTACATTCCGCTCATTTCTAGGTAATCGTGTCAAATTTTTGATATCGAGTTTTCACCGGAAATATCCGTTTTGAGGTCCCCTGAGTCCAAAAAAGTGGTTTTTGGCAAATGGTTTGTGTCTGTGTGTGTGTGTTTGTGAATGTGACCAGCTTAGCTCATAAACGAAAAACCGCAGACAGTTGAAATTTGATATTCCGTTTAGGTATCACCATGGGATCTGACTGTACGTTATCTGTAAAAATTCCTCAACCGGAAGTACCACTTTACTAGATTTTTTTATACTTTTTTGCGTTTTTCTTAAAAATGGTTAGGACGATTTTCTTGAAACTCCTTATATAAACTAAACATACAATGATCTACAACTTTTATTTAAAACATTTCTCTAGGAAAATTCATTTAAGGGCACTTTTATGGAAAGGGTGGGGGTTATGTTTTTCCCTAAAGTGCTATCATAGTTGATTATACAATTCTATCATCCAAGCAAACTTAATTAGAAATAAATAGATGGCCAAAATGCCGACTTTCAAGGAAAGTAGTAAACCAGAAGTGGGCTTTTACTGAACAGTTTTTTTAGTTTTCGACGAATTTCATTAAATTTGGTACACAAACTATTAAAATTTGTCAATTATAATTTTGAGAACTGGAGTAAGAGAAAGTTGTGTGAGTGTTTCCCACCAGATTTTTTTTTCTTATAATTACTTATTGATTTGTTTTTCCCTTCTAGCACTCCTCATACTTTCCAACTTTTCTAAATTTTCTTTTCACGATCTTCTTTGCAAGTTTACCTTATTCCATAATCAAACAATAACCTCCTCTAACATTCAACTCTCTATACTTCCTTAAACATGTATCGTATCTTTTTTATTTTTATATTATTTAATCGTTAAATGTTGTAGTTTATTTCTTTTTGTATTGCTCTTTGTTTTGTTTATGTAGTTTCTGAGGAAAGACACCAAAGGTGTCCGAAACGTTGAATAAACTTTTAAAGATAAAAGTTTTTTTCTTTGGCCCCCAGCTAACTAATATTTTGCTTGTTGAGTAAAAATCACTTTATAAAGACAATTTGTGAATCATAACTTTATTATTTGTAGTTTGAGAAAGTCGTGTAAGTGTTTCACACCAGATTTTTTTTCTTGTATCACGTGACCGGAAAACATGTAATTTTTAAGAAAATATAAGTTCAAAAATTTAGATTCGAAATTCTTTAACGGCAGTATAAAAAAAGAAAAAAAAAAAATTAGAAGGAATTGAAAATATGGAAATCAAAATCGTTATATAAATTAAATCCAATCTCTTTAATACAGGATATATATTACATATATAATGCGATCACCATTTTGGTCCGTGTTAATCAACAAACCAAAGGCAAACGTTATCTACGTACTTTATGCAAATTAATCCAAATCAAATATTATGATAGGGATTTTGCTGTCTAAACCCAGAAATAATCTCAGAGTAATATACTATATATATATATATATATATCTCAGTAAATACTTTATACGAGCATAACTACCAAATAATGTAAACCTAATTAATGTTTACATAATAATATTTGGTATTGCAGTTTTATTAATTATAGAATTTTGTATAGACTTTGATGTATTTACTGAAGATTTATAGATCTATATAAATTGAAGTGTATAATAAAGAAATGAATACAAATTTTAGCTAAAAAGACGGGAATAGCTAAGTGGTTAGCGCAATAGACTCCCACGTGGACCCAGGTTCAAGTCCAGCTGTGCTACCTACCTTTAGATTTTTTCTTCCTAGGAGCCTCTATTACTCACTGTTCGGTGATGGACAGTGTTTGTGTCCGTAACGAGAGAACACTGTGTCCGGAGGCGGCAGTGCACTCTGAAGGCTTCGGGCGCCAATAACCATAGCTGGTGACGCGCTTTAAATTAAAAAAAAAAAACAAAAAAAAACCTTCTCTAACTACTGTTTCATCAAACTCCGAGATTTCGATAACATATTTAATTTTAATTACTATTATTTAGATGATAGAATTGTGTAATAAACTGAAATAGTACTTTAGAGGAAAACCATAACCCCAGTCTTTCCCCATAAGTGGACTTAAATGAATTTTCCTAAAGAAATATTTCAAATAAATGTTATAGCTCTTTGTATATGTAATTGATATGTCAAGTTCAAAGAAAATCGTTTGGAGCCATTTTCGAAAAAAATCACAAAAACTAAAAAAAAAAAATAATTCAGTAAAGGAGCAATTCAGGTTGATGGATTTTTGCCTGATATCTTCGTAACTGATGCAATGATAAGTACCTAAACCAAATACCAAGTTTAAGCTTTCTGCTTTCTTTGGTTTTTGAGATATTTTTTTCACAGGGTAACCCAAACGTGTATTTTCGGGGCAAACTTGATATCCAAAATTTGACATGATTACAATACTAGGAGTAACAGAATTTTTTTTTTTTTTTTTTTTAAGGATTTTTCCTCAAATTTGAGTTTCCTCGGACCATGTAAAATAAAAACTAATTCGTAACCGTACACAAAGCTTGTCAGACAACCTATACAATCGGCTACATTAGCAAGATGTACATTTAACCAACGACAATTAATACCTCACTGTACCAAGTCCACATTATTCTTCCAATACAGCCTGTCCCAGTGCATCTTGCTCACACAGCTCTCTACCAGTCATAATTTCATTATTATCGTTCTTCCAGTTATTCCTCCGCCTACTTCTTTTTCATCTTCCTGGCGATTCCCATTCCATTATTCTTTTGGGATTCTGCATTCTGGCAGTCTTTGTAAATAACCAAACCATACTAATTTTCTTTTTTCAATTTCTTCTAAGACTGTGCTCTTTCGTAAGATAAAGTAAAAGGAACAATAAATATTGTCAGATCAAGATAAACAATAGTTATGTTTGTCCGTTGTTAATAAAATAAACAAAATGCTGGCTGGGTGGGGCCAAAATAAAAAAAACTTTTTGACTTTAAAAGTTTAATTATTGAAGTTTCAAACACCTTTGGTTTCCTTCCTCAGAATCTAACAAGGACGTAGATATAAGTAGCTGTAAAATGTTACATTCTACCGCTCTTTATTAGATCCTGAGGAAAAAGACTAAAAGTCTTCACAACGTCGATAAATAAACTTTAAAAGTCAAAAAGTTTCTAAAATATAATTTTTAACGAGCACTATTACATTTTGATGATCACTGCATCTTTCAAGAATGATTTAAGAAAGCAAATATTTGTTGACCTAAATATATAGTAAGAATATCATTAAAGAATCTTGCTTGATAAATGTGAAGTTAAGTAGCGTGTATTTTGGAAAAGCCAAATTAAACATTTCTTTAGTTTATTTTTTTTTTATATAGAATTAAAAGGACCCTTCATTCCTTCAAAGATATGAATAAGTTAAAAGTAGAAAATCCTTCAGATCAGTAAGGCCGAATGAGTTTCTGAGTTATTAAAACAGAGCAAAAAATAAAATAAGTTAAATTATTATGGAAATAAAAGTATTGAATGATGCAAAGGTTTTAAAGTTTCCACTTTTTTTTTAAAAAGTTAAAGTATAAAAAAAAAAAAAAAAAAATGGGAGGGTAACGCAGAAGTAGATTTCATGCGAGACTAGAGCTCTGAGTACATTTGGGTAAAGATTACCGCTTTACTTGAACCAAAGTCGACTTTACCTAATGGAAAAAGTTAAAATTTTAATTCTCTACTCTACCCACTGTTAGTTAAAGCATAGCGTCATTGTGTCAATATGGCGTTTTAATAAACACAGTATAGCGTTAGCTGTAAGAAAAGTATGGAACTGCAAGAGCAAAAGTCTTGTAGAGACTTCTTTTGAAGAGAATGAGACTACGTAGGGTGGGTGGGTGAGGTATTATACTAGAGGGAGAAGTTTGGTGCCTCTAGCAAAACTAAAAAGGGAAAACGAACGTTCACTTCAATCCTAAACGGTTTATAAGTTGAAATAAAGAAAATGGAATGAGACAAGAGAAGTGGGAGTGGTTAGAATTCATTTTATACTATAGAAGACTAAAGAGAACGCGGAATGAAAATTAAATAAACCAGTTTTCGTAAAGGAAATAGTGGTATGGGGGTGGAAAGGGAGTTGAAGAAATGTTGAAGGATACTCTTAAGAGTTTCTTCACTGGAGAACTGACTGAAGAGGGACTGGGTAGCTAAGAACAGATTGCTTTAAAGAAATACCTAAATAAAAAAAATAAATAAAATAAAATGGAGAGACATTGTTACTTGTCGTTTTTCAACTAGATATATATTAAATTTAACTACTGTTTTTTTAAACAAGAGAAGAAGAACCAATACTTCAGTTGATTTTTTGTTTTTGTTTTACATTAAACTGCATTCAAACTTTCTATAAAGTCAAGATTCAACAAATTTCTAAGTTTTTCTAAATACAAATTTAGGATTACTAGTATTTTGCGATATTGGATGACTTCAGAACGTGTGCTTGGCTGGCGTTTTTATATCTCTGCATTGGCATCGATATCTCTTGGTAACATTCCATTAGTCTCCAATGCTAAAATTTGCTCCTTTTCAAAAGAATTACAATCTTTAGAGGTGAACTGCATCAGATCAAAGTTTATTGAAGTTCGCCGTATACAGTTCGAACCCCTGAACACAATAGCTTCCAGCCAGGTTGAGACGAAGGAAAACGAAGGTATTCAAGGAAACTAAGAGCCCTATAGGCTGGCAAAAAAGAAGAAGCTCTGCGGACCCTCCCATCGGCTATGAGCCTGCCGGCGGCATTTGTACAAAACTTCCTCTGAAACTATTCAGGCTGGCATGGAAACAAACACACTATTGGAGAAATAATAAAAATGCGGGACAGAACCATTTCATGATTTTCCTGGTGAACCTTTTAAAGACACGCATCATTATCTCCTTAGTGAAATTGAAAAACTGAGGTATACTTCTTTAAGGTCCATGCTGCGGAATCACTTATAGGAAACATGAGGACAAAGATGAAACACCATCTTCTTCTACGTGGGGGCATGTGAATGATTCCTAAAATTTGGCGCTTGTAATTTGGTGTCGAATTAATTCCATTTTTTTATTAAACGCACAAAATTAGTAACATAACCTTATAACCTACCCACATATATATACAAGCAACAAACTAAAAAGTGTGAGTGTAACAGAAACAATATGTTGAAGTGAACTCTCTACACGAACTTGGTGAATTTGACCTGACGATGGATGAAAATCTGAAACCGGTCAGGATCAAAATGAATATGCATGCTACGACGAAATGAGGCTGATAAAACAAGAACTTTCATAAATTTGCAGGATCTTCGCAAATCTTTAACTGTCTCCAATCTTTCCATGAAATTATTCATAAAGTTGTTCATGCTTGTTAAGAAGGCAAATTAGGGAAGGGATTAGCTCAGTGGTAGCGTGCTGGACTAGTAACACGGAAATCTCTGGTTCGAATCCAGCAGTGCTGCCCTTAGATTTTTTCTTTCTAAGAGCCTCTACAGCTCACTGTCCGGTGATGGGCAGTGCACTGATGTGGCTCCGGGGTGCCAATGACCTCAGATATCGACGCGTCTTAAAAATAAAATAAAAAAATAAAAAAGGCAAATTAATGTTTTCACCCTAAAGTTCCTAAAGTTAAAAATTAGTGGTGGACTTACTTATTCCAGAATTTTGGGAATGCTAGATGTTGAAGTTAATATTATTTAGATGGCCAATGTTAATAACAGCAGAAATGTCTACAAAAGTACTTCATTTTTAGTACTTATATTTTATAAGTGCTAAACATATATATTTTTATATATTATTTTATATTTAACGTAGAATATTAATAATATATATTAATATATATTATAATTTGATAAAATATAATTTATTATTTATATGTATTTATATTATTTATTTATTTATTTTTTTTATTTTTAATGAAAAAAATTATTAATTCAAGCAATAATTACGTGTAATTTTATAAAAATTCTTTTAATTGAAATTTTATATATTTATATTAATACATGACTGTGTTGAATATTATATTATAAAATCCACTCATCCCTATATGAAAGGGTTTTTTTTTTTTGTGTTACACAATAGATGAGACAATAAAATGATATGAACATAAAATATATATTTTGATGTTCAAAACACACTTTATGGGAAGGTTGGTAAAGTGAATTTTTCTAAAGAAAACTTTGTATCTTTTCTTTTTTTTTTATATTCTATTTCATGATTATATACAGTTCATAAACATAGGAACAAATAGTTGACAAGTTTTGTAAAAACACAAACATCAATAAAGACCTTTCCATTCTTGTTCGTTCTATTTATTATTTCAAAAAATAAAGTAAGAGTGAGTGAGATATATTTTTATAGAATTTATTTCTTTTTATTTATTCAATATCAGGGTTTTTGTTTTCACTCTTCATGACTTCTTTTGTCTGAGAAAATTAACATTAACTTGATACAAAAGGAGTATTATATAAAATAAAATATACTCATAAAAATAAGTATTAACTGGCAATAAATTAAAGAAATCTACATATTTATTGCAAAATTTTATTAGGAAGAAAATGCAGATCGTAATTCCTGAAACCACAGAATTAAAACTCCTCAGGGTATATTTCACTGTAGCAATAAAATCCAGCATTCATTTGTTAATGAATTATTTGAAGCGCTTTTCTAATAAGCCATTTCTGAGAATTATACCACAAAAAGTATCCGATAAATACGTAGCTGTCCGCCCTTCATCATTTTCCAATCTTTTCGGCTTCTATTTTTCTTCTATGACCCAGTATCCAGCCTTAAGCGTAGAAACTAAGATAGTACACAATTTACAAGTTCTTTAAAGTGATTTATTGTTCACCTCCAATACTTTTGCTCCGAGAAATAGCTAATCATTTGCACGTATGGCCCGTCAACCGTAATTTAGGCCTGACAGAAGTTGTATCAGATATATACTTTTATCTAAAACGGTATTCCTTGTGGAAAGGTCAGTCCTGACATTATTATTGAAAATAAGGCCTATACTGTTATAGACGACGAAAATTAAGTCCTCCTCTGAAATACATACCTTTAATTAGAAGTGAACGTCATTTACGTGGGAGACTAACCGTCCAGTCAAGCAGCTGGGTGCAGCACTAGCTGCTAGATAATAATAAGGGCTGTGTGTGTTGTTATGGTGATGACAATAATATTACCGGATGGTTTTTAATTATATATGCTGGACGCAAAGCCCGAAAATGGCCATCGGTCGAATTTTTTGCTCAAACCTAGGATTGGCCATTTTAAAACGACCAAAGCCCGAACTTGAGTTCATTTTCGAACTTTGGCCATCCATAAACAGCCAAATCTAGGATTGTGCAATTAGTAAACGACCAAAGTTCAATAGTATCTTAAGGCGTCGAAAATCCAGCGATGTAAGTGGTTCTCCCTGTCTCTTTTTACATAGCGAAGCTTTTATTTCTAACAGTAATTCATTGAACTTATAAGGAGTAAGCAAGAATATATTTTTATTCGAGCCACCTTTCTGCATGTAAGCATTTAACACCAATTGAAACTCGGCTTCATTAACACCAGACATCATAAAAGAGAGGATACGTGTACACACTGACCCAGCACACCGTTCAGACTGAGTATCCTAATTCTCATTATGCATGCGTTAAATTGTACAATCTTGTCCAAAAACTAGCTGAAATGAACTTTACTCGTTTACTAATTGCACAATCCTAAGTTTGGCTGTTTGTTTATAGATGGTCAAAGTTCAAAATTGAACTCAAATTCGGGCTTTGGTTGTTTTAAAACGGCCAATCCTAGATTTGAGCAAAAAATTCGACCAATGGCCGTTTTCGGGCTTTGCGCCCAACATATATAAAAAAGTGTGTTGTGTGTTGTGTCTCGTTGTAATTAATATAGTTGACTAGTGGTGTTTGTCTATATAATAGAGGTAATTTGAAATACAAGCTCAATATTATTTTGCTTGTTCGATTTAATTATTGGTTGTTATAGTTGACAGGTATTATTTGGAACTATTAATTAAATTATTATTATAGCTAACGGTCTTTCACTATAAGGATTGTTCACAAATCTCACATTTATTTAATGAATTAATACTTCGTAATGATCGCAAAATCACTTTCATTATCATGATATTGGCGCCATTGACTTTAGATGTTGACGCGCCTTAAAAAAATAAAATAAATAAAAAACCTATCATAATATTACGGCTTTTATTTTTAGTTTTCTCCTGGCATCCAGCCTTTCACATATGTAATAACCATTCCTTTCCATTCCGATAACGAGGCAACTCCATTCCATATATCATCACCTGTACCATTCAAACATTACTTCATACCATTTTATTTGCGGCTATCTCGTTTTTTTGTTGACGTTCTATAGGATGCCCATTTAAATTTTTCTTGTTTAATTTTTTTTCTAAAATTACTTCCATTTTCTTCAACTTATTTTCGTCATACTTCTTCCCTTCCTTCCACAAGTCCTTCCTTAACTTATCTATATCATTTTTTTTTCTTGACCATGCTATAAGTTTCGCAACCATAGGTTTAATATTTTCACTATGTGTTCAACAGTATTTTTCTTCATCTCTGATTCCCTACATCTGAAGAAATTGTTTTCTATATTTATTAAGTTTAATTATAGGGACGGGATTAGCTCAGTGGTAGCGCGCTGGACTAGCAACGCGGCGGTCCCGGGTTCGAGTTCAGCTGCTGCCTTCAGATTTTTTCTTCCTAAGAGCCTCTTACATCTCTCTGTCCGGTGATGGACAGTGTTGTCTGTAACGGAGAACACTGTCCGAAGGCCGGCAGTGCACTGAAAAGGCTCCAAACTTTGGGATAGCTATATAGGCCCTGAAGGGCTTTGGATAGCATAGGGGCTTGGTCCCTCCCCACAGACAATAAAAAAAAAAGAAGTTTAATTATATTCCCAGCTTAATTATATTCTTCTAGTAATTTCCATTCCTATTCTATCTTCTTTATCAATAACTCTCCTAAATAAACTAACTTATCAACCTTTCCAATTGGCTCTCCACTTATCTTCAGTGTTTTTCAGTTATGTTTTTTTTTTTTTTTTGGTGGAGAAGAATTTATTTCTAACACTGGTATATTTATTGATTTAAGTAGGTCATCATATTCATTATTTCCTCGTGTGATTTCAAGGATGTCTGCAAACTCTATAATTAGATTCAATAAAATTTCAATCTCAACAGCACGTAATTTCTAGAAGCAAAGGCCAATAGAATGAATTTATTTTTTTTTTTTTTTCAAGTTTATTAACAATATTAATTATGAAAAATTAAAATAGAGATCAACTTTTACATCTTCTTTTTTTTCAGTTTTTATTTGGCTTTAATTAATTATTATTTGAGTTTAATGAATTATTTGTTCTGTTATTAAATTATTCAAAACTGTCTCAAATTTATTTCATTTTATTTTTTTCCATTTAGTATTTTTTCTGAAAGATTTTTCGTATTTTTGTCTATTACATACAACACTGTATGTAGAAAAAAAAAAATTAAATTCTAGTCATGGAGATGTTGTCTCAATTTAATTAATTTTAATTTATATCAAGTTGAAATGGAATATTTCAATTTAATAACATAATAGAAAATGAAATAAAATTATCTTACTAGTAGCACATCTAGGAGGAACAGTAACTATTTCTCAATTATGATGTAACTCGTGTTTGAGCTAAATATAATCATAATATCTGGTATTTTATCCGTCGTAGCATGCATATTTATTTTCTTCCTGACCGGTTTCGGATTTTCATCTATCGTCAGAGCAAATTCACAAAGTTTCGCGTAGAGAGTTCACTTCAACGTTATGTTTCTGTCTGTTTCGAACAAGTGTGAGTAACAAGTAACAGAAACATTACGTTGAAGTGAACTCTCTACACGAACTTGGTGAATTTGCTCTGACGATGCTTTGATAATCCGAAACCGGTCAGGAAGAAAATAAATATGCATGTGCTACGACGGATAAAATACCAGATGTTATCCAGCATTGCGGATCCATTCACATATTCAATAATGTAAGGGTGTTGTGAGGAGATGTTGGTTGTTGATGATGATAGATAAACACCTTAAGATTGGTTTAAGATATATAATTGATATGTGTATATATATAACTGACTGCCAGGGACTTTACACTTTAGAATTTAGAACTGAACTGAACTGACAGACTGACGTGGCTAAAATGATATGTACGGAGTGTGAATCAACAGAATGATGTCTGATGTGTAAGACTGAATTGAACAAAATCCTCTTTGACTGTCTCTCTCTCTCATATATATATCCACTGGCCGAACCTCTCCTCTCTGTGCGAGAGGGGCTGTTTCTCTCAGCTAGAGTGGATGAGTGGTGGGGGTTCACTACCCCTACAATAATCATAATATTTTGTTTTGTTTAATATTCGTTGATTAGCGTTCTAGGGTTGATTATAATAAAAGTTTCGAATACTTAACATCAATACTATGTTATCGGCGCCTTAGAAATTTAACTGTTTCACGACCGGTCGGTATCGTCTGTTAGCTTCCAAACTACTCTAACAATTTTTTGAATAGTAATTGTCAATCAATATTAAAAAACAACATATTTAAGGTATAATAAATTATAGGCCATTAAATAAGTATAGTGACTGTGTGCGGGTTTTATAGCTAACTGTATTTATTTTTTCAAAATTACAGTATTGATTTACAAATGATATACCAAGTTAGTACTGAAAAGATCTTTAAGTTTTGTTTTTGTTCGTTTTTGTTTTTTTTTTTCTTATAAATAAGAAATGTTTGTAATCAATAGATCAATGAACGAGTCATAACATATATATTTTCCATATCAGAAAACATTTTAGGAAAATTTTACTTGAACACCAGACATGGCATGAATGAGTGACGTACTATTAATAAAAGATTGCTGTCAAGTGAGTGATAAGCCTATCTACTAAAACCATTAAATAAACTAGTTTTTGAAGATCTTTATAAATATTTGAGTAATAGTCAATTGAAGAAGAAAAAAAAGAAATAATTACCTTCATGATTCGACAGTAATCGTTTCAGGTCACTTACCTGCAATAGAAAATTAAGTAAAATTAGTTCATACAAATTTGAAGTTATAACTGATCAAATATTTGATAATAAAAATTTAATTATAAAAATCTATGTTTCTGAAAAAAAGCATTTTAGAGTTATGAGGTTCTACGATTTTAAAATAGCACTGAATGGGACACAGTGCATGTCAGTGCCTGTCAGGCTTTTGGTGATTAAGCTCCATTTTGCGTGATTGAGTTTTAGGTAGTTTGTTGAATTTAAAAGAGATCGCTGAGGAAGACACTATTATCATATCAATGCCGGCACTAACTACAGCATTCTGAATCAACATCTTGGGATGAAGAAGATCATTTATCTGTTGGATGCCACATATGTTAACATCATTTCAAAAGTCCAAATGATTGCCAAGAAACCTTTAACACATTGAACGATGTCACAAGACGTATTACTTCTGAAATTACTTCTTATTGAAGACAAAACTTTATATTGTTTTAAGCCGCTTTAACATGCCAAGAAAGTAGAGTACCAGCTTATGAAAAAGACTAAACTATGTAATTCCCAAATAACAGCTGCATTAAACAAAGTCATGCATGCAGTTTACTTCAGAAGTAATGGGGACTTGTCAAGGCGATTTAATTAGAAGGAAGTATGACTGGAACAGCAAACTGTTCACTACAGTATGTCTACCTTAATTACCCGGCGCTATGAACGTTAGGGGCTTAATGCTCCACTAAGGAAGGATTTTCACACCCACGCTCTGCCAGACAAACTACTGACTTTTTGACTGTCAGTGGGGTAAGAAATTTTCTTCCTAAATCATCCGATTTGACTATGTATGGCTTCTTGCTCTTTTTCAAGCTCACAAAATTGTTGCGCAGTCGAAATTTAATTCGTAAGAAGTGGAAATTGATTCCAAGTTATGACATTTTTTGAAGATTGATGAATTAGCTCTGTGGTAACGCATTGCGCTTATAAAGCAGAGGTTTTGGAATCGAGTCCAGCAGCCTGACAAATTTTCTTGCCCTCCCCCGAGAATCTCTTTGATGTATAAGGCTGCGAATTGGGGATAGAACTCCTAAGGAAAGGGAGCCGCGGTTCGTTAAGTATCTAACTCTTCACCTATGGTTCCACAAAGTCGTTCCACCCAGACGGCTTAAAGCTAAACTAAGTGAGAGTACTCAAGTACGGCGAGCCCTGAGAAAAGGCTGCACGTTCATCGTAGGACGACTTGGCGGCTAGTCTCAGTTTTAGGAATTTTTAGGCAAATAGTTGCACGTTAGGAGCCGGAATTAACGGTACTGACGCTGCGAAAAGGTAGGCAATTGAAAAACCACTTCATTATAATTCCCAAGAACTGATGTTCCACAAATAATAAAACAGTATGGCTGGAAAATTACGCTGTGAGGAGGGAGACAGGGTTGCATAATGTCACCACTGCTCTTCAATCTGTATGCTGAAGCAGGTTTCTAGGATGCCTTGAACACTTTGGACATAGGGCGGTCATTAAACGGCATTCCCGTAAGTAATTCACGATATACTGATAATGCAGTTCTGTTGGCGTCGAGCTTATCCGATCTATAGAACCTAATGAAAGCTGTCGTGGCAAAAAGCAGTGAACGGGGACTGAATTTAACGATGAAGAAAATCAAGTGGATGGCTATTGGAAAGTTTGGCAGCGAGCACATTGGACGTGTAACCAGTGTTGGGTAACTTGGTTTATGGTAAATTAAAAAGGTAATTATATTATTGAGGTACGCTATCGAATTCAACAAGTTTGAACAACGTTTAAGAAATAATATTGCGCAGCAGAAATAGTACACTAGCACTAAGTGTCAAAATTCTTCGGTGTTAGGTGTTTTCTGTCGTCTTGTACGGAATGAGTACTTGGACGCTAATATAAACATATTAAATGTGGGCCTACTGAATCATAATAATTGTATTAATTGTCTCATTGGATGAAGAAAGTGTCCAATGCCCAAACAATCTCATAAATAGAGAAAGTCTCAGTCAAGGTGCAATACATTGGATATCTCATAGAAATAATTGAAAAACCTACGGCAATGGTTTGGAAAAAGCATCAACTCAGAATTTAGGAAAGCCGCCAACAAAATTCTTACCATAGAGATGATCTCTAATGGTCGATGCGAACAGGGAATTAGCAGTGTTCACTGTCCGATAATGAGCAATATTGGCTGTAACAAGAAAACTATACCCGGAGATCGACAGAGCCCTGAGAAGGCTTCTTGTCTCACTGACCTCAGACGTTGATGCGCCTTTAAAAAATAAAATAAAATAAACTGCAGCTGCCATAATAGTTATAAAGTCAAAGCGATTTAATATTCATTGTATTATTATAGTAAATACTGTAATATGACAGTAACCTGTCATTGTAAATCTTATTACATACATTGTTATCCACCCTTAACCCATCTGTGTCTATCATCAAATGACTTAAATGCTATAATTCACTCTCTCTCATACACACACACACACACAGAGTTCTCTTACAACTAAAAAGGAAGGGTGCACATCTGCAATTGCTAACAATCAACTATGTAAATCTATTTGGGGTTGGACGACCCTCAAACGTAAAGCATGCTGAGTTGTTGCCGTTTTTAACCCCTTGTTTCAAAAGATTCCTATACTATGCAAAAGGAATAAAAAGGGGTGTGTAGGTTAAACCATGGCTCTTTAAATTCATTTAGGGTTAACACTAATTGCGGCCACACAAACGTTAACTTTATTAATGAAATTTACCGCTTCAATATACGAAATAATAGGATTTTGGCTTTTATTTTTTTAATCAAAAGTACTTGAAGACTGTTTAATTAACGATTACTAACTATTACCATGTTACGAATACAAAATGGAAATTAATTAACATCAATTGAAATTCAGTTCAATTTAAAATCTGATAACTATATAGGTATGTTTAAGAATATAACACACCTTAAATCTACTCTATGATTAATTTAGGTCCCTAATGAATTAATTAGATAATTTTATTCATATTAACAAGTGAGACTGTGACTCGCGTTATTACCAAATATATGTTTACATGCTATTTGGACTTCCATTTGAGAAAGATAATAGTCCTGCAACTATCAATAAATAAATTTACATTAAACTTAAAATTTACATATATTTAATTATCCTTAAATTGACGCACTTGTTGTGAACAATATTATTTATTTATTTATTTATTTATTTAATTATTTCATCAACAAACAGCCTGTGCCATGTGGTTAAAGTCATAACATGAATTAAATTTGTACATTACAATAAATACTGTAAGTCAAACAGTAACATTTAAAACACAACAATATGGATAAAACATTGATGTAAACAATAACAATATAAATATATATAAAACATAGTTTGTTTACAGAGGTAAAACTTCAATTAATTTCATTTAATAATGTTTTGAAATATGACAATTTCACTGAAAAGTCCAAATTATTATTGATATGTTCATTCCATTCCCGGCATATTCTTGACAGAATGTTTATGTGAAAGAATAGGTTTCTGCTACGATGAGGAACTGCAAACGTATAGGAATGTCTTAAGTGGATGGGAGATACATGGAAGGGAATATCAGCCAGAAGTTCCGAACAGTCGATTGTATTATTGATCAGTTTATAAAGAAATAACAGATCAGTCTTCAATCTCCTTATTTCTAAGGAATCAATGTCTAATTTAACGTGGGGGAACTTCCTTATGTAATATCTGACAAATCGCCCTTGTATACATTCCAGTCTATCCACGTCGCTCTTACATATCGAAAAGCTCTTGAGAATTTCAAATGTTAAAGCTCTCCTATGAAATATCAAAATAGAGGCATTTCATTGTGATTATAATATAATTATCCAGATAAAAAGGCAATTAAGTTTATAAAAGAAGCTGGAATCTATCTCTCAAAGAGACTTCATTCAATTTTTTCTCTTTTGTTCATATAGTTTGTTTAAAAAAATTTTTATATTCATGCGAATAATTTTAATGAATTACGTTAAAAGTAAGATTTTATTAATTGATCTTTTGGATGATTTCATAATTAGGAAGTTAGAATTAATAACCTAATTTAACTAAAGTGCAACATTTATTTTATAATATTTATAATAAACCTCTGAATCTGATCCAATTTTCCAGCCTTAACACAGATTTTACGGAAGTTATTATAATTTCAATTATTATTAAATAATTATAAGGATAAAACTACTATTTATTTAATACATGTTATATTTTAATAGTCAGCAAATGAGTCGAATGCAAATTGCAAGTACCATCGCCGTGGCGATTTATTACACTGTTAATTAGGTAATTGATGTAACGTTTAGTTAACGATGCCTATAATCGTTCCATGATGTCATCATCCCCTTTTGCGACCAAACATTATACGGTCTATACATAGAGCTTGCTTGATTAATGATCTTTTTGCATCATTTTCATTTTTGTTATATGAATTTTTACAATGACAGAATCAATTAGGCAGATTATTTATTTATTTTAATTTAAGTAAAAATGTTTGAAGTAATCAATTTTGCAAGTTTCAATTTGATATTTTTATTTGCTATTTTGTCAAATACTCGATTGTGTCAAATTTTTAAAATTGAGTTTTTAGCGGAAGCAGAAGTTTTGAGCTCCGTTGAGTATGAAAAAAATCGGGTGTGGAACATTTA
Organism: Triatoma infestans; assembly: GCA_011037195.1. Lineage (NCBI taxonomy): Eukaryota > Metazoa > Arthropoda > Insecta > Hemiptera > Reduviidae > Triatoma > Triatoma infestans. The sequence continues at coordinate 78,663 of JAAEAF010004368.1, forward strand.
CATGACTTTAATGCACTTAATGTAACTATAGAGTGGACAAATTTTTATTAAGCTTGGATACTTCTACTTAGTTGCCCTAACATAAACATAGTGGTGCTGGTTGATATATTTAATACAGAAGTGTCGTGTATAAAAACTGTAAAGAGAATACGGCTAAGAAGGCAGCCTTGAGGAAGGCCGATCTTGATACTACAAGGATCGAATTTACTGTTATCTCAAACGCACGTCCTGTAGAAATTAAGTTAATATTACTTGTAAGTAATGTGTTTAGATTGAGTCTAGTTTCTGGTTTTTTGTTCGTCGTTCCATACAGCGTCAAATGCCGAAGCAATGTCCAGTGAAAGTCTGCCGAGTATTATTTCTGTTCAAAACTATTAAATGGGTTACTCATTGTAATTGGTGAATAAATTGTTTATGCAAATTGTTCAATGCCTAAGTCAGTTTGTTTTGTTTTTTCCAGATGAGGGCCAATTTACGAGATTCATGTCCCATTTTAGTTCCATTTAGTTCCACATAAAAAGTATCCACTCAATTTATCTGCGAAAAATAAAATAACATGTAATAAATATTAAAATATCTTTCAAGTATACGTAATAAAAAGTGGTTTTCAAAATCGTCAGGCATTAAAATTATAATGAGATGTTTATACGGCAATTGCCAAAGAAGTTTTTAAAGAAAAACAAACGGTACCATTGATGCCCTTCTTCAGGAGCTTAGCTGATTTAAATTTCTTTAATTTAAATTTTTCTTTTATTTGTTATAAATCTATGCACATTTTCTTCACTACAATACTGTACAACAATGTACCTTATCTCCTTATCTATTTTGCTGTGTTACTGAAGAAGAGCACCCCCAATAGTACCCGAAATGTACAGCACCAAAGAATTCTTTTTTCTTTAAAACCTTCTCTGGCCATTGCCGTATAAACATCTCATTATAATAAAAAGATATTTATATAAGATAATCAGAGATATATTTTATATAAGATAATAGAAGCAAAAAGGGGGTTGGTATTGTTATGAAAGGAAATGTTAATGATACTTGGAGAAAGTCAAAATTTTCAAGGACACATAAAGAACCGTTTATTGTGCGAATTTATGGAATTATTATGTCTTTCAAGATGATCATTTCGAGGATATTGAGGCTTTTCAAATATTATTGCTGGCCAAGATTGCAATATTAAAGGAACCAAAGTTATGTTTACTGCTCATATGGGTTTTTGCAAAGATGTAGTGTTATTGTTCTAGGTTTTTTTCATGCATTCACTATCGATATTTACATTCTCTTATTGCTGTAAGTGAAAGTATTGCGATCTTGTCCAATTTTCAAAATGGATTCTTATCGGAAATCAAGTTTAGAAGTCTCATAAGTATGTAAGAAATGATTTTTAGTAAATTGTCATTGTATGTGTGTGCATTATTATTATTATTACCAACCTCGGGTGGGCTATATCCCAGCACTGCAGCCAACAGAGGCTTATTGTGCCATCCCCGATAGTTCCTAGTAGACAAACCCTCCCTCCTTAAGAAGTTTGAGGGCCTTCACCACCAGGTCATTTGGAGCTACTATCTCCTCAGGTCGCAACGTACCAAAGGTCTCATACCTCAATTTAATTATTGCTACGCGATCAAACAACAGGTGGGGGGCCGTTTCCTCCTCTTCCTGATATAGTCTGCACAAGGGTTCCGCTCTAATGAGCCTTACCTTGTACAGATGTTTTTTGAACCTACCATGACCCATAAATAGTCCCATCACCTGAGAAATCTGGCTCCAACTCAGACTAAGAGTCATTTGGGTCCTTCGTCTACAATCCAGGCATCATCCTTTTACTGTGTATAACACCCGGGCTCCCTCTCCAGAGCTCTTCATGCTTACTGCGACACCACTCTCTAATCGCTGCACGAATCGCTCCACAGTTATCCCCAGGACCGGCTCTGGACCAAGGAACGGAGTATTTGCCCCGTTCCTGGCCAGTCGACCAGCTGTCTCATTACCCTCAATCGCTGCATGTCCAGGCACCCATAGCAGCTGTACCTTGTTGTGCCTGGACGGTCTCACCAATGCCTCACGACATTCCTTCACTAGGGATGAGGTAGTTCTGTAAGCCTCTAGGGCTTTCAGTGCGGCCTGACTGTACGAGCAAATGCGTTTGACCTTATCCCTTGGGGCTCTACGCAAGTTCTCCTCAGCACAGACCTTAATGGCAAAAACTTCAGCCTGGAATATAGTGGAATACCTGCCCAACGGCCTCTAAATGAGTACCTGCGGGCTCATTCCATACACTTCTGCTCCAGTTCCTTAATACATTCTAGAACCGTCTGTGAACCACAGAGGTCCTGTACGGTAGCGTTTTTCCCACCCTTTGGACCATTCCGCTCTAGAGCCTAGAAATACCCAAAATGGAACCTCGAAGTTATTGCTGGACAGTTGCTATAAGACTGAGCGGTCTATATGCCTTGGCCTGGGAGTGTGTTCTCTGCCCAGGTTTCGGTATAAATAGAACTCTAAAGACTTCCATGCTCTAGGAACATGGTTGAGAGCCAAAGATGCCCTATCAGTCTGCTGGACAGATGCTATGTCTGGCACCGGGCCCAAGTTGACTTTTAGCAATATACCCATGTGTTTGGCTAAGGAGCCTCTCTGCCTCCAAAGACCATTGTTGCGCAGTCTGTGATCACTGGCCCTCGCCTCCACTTGCACTAACAGGTGCAGCGGTGCCAAGCCCAGCAGCACCTCCAGCGCAGCTGTCGGAGCACTTTTAAAAGCGCCCGTAATAAGAAGGTACGCCAGACTCTGTACTCCACTGAGGCATTTCTTGGCTGTCTCCTGCTCCCTTTTAGGCCACCATACCACCGCGCCATAAGTTACGACCGGTATGACGGTCCGAGGATATATCCATTGGGTCATCCTTGGAGTTAACCCCCATGACTTGCCACAGGCCCGTGTAGCACAGCATAGCGACTTCTTAGCTTTCTGCATTATATATTCTAGATCTGCGTTCCATGTGAGCTTAGCATCCAGAATAACTCCCAGATACTTTACTCTATCTGTCACATCCAGTATCCTCCCTTTAGAAAGACTGTGTCTTATATACCTCAATGTGCCTCATCCTGATAAATGTTACGAGAGTGGTTTTCTGTGGATTTACCCCAAGGTCCACTCTGCTGCACCTCGTTCTATGCGCCTAAGCGCCTCTTGTAGGAGCTCCCCGACTATGGGTCCGTGCTTGCCTCTGGCTACCACCACTATATCATCGGCGTAGTCCAGCACGGAACATCCAGTGCCACTAAGCTTCTCCAATAGTTAGTCCACAACCATGCACCACAGAAGCGGGGATAGGACCCGCCTGTGGGCAGCCCATTTGGGCGCAATCTCTAGCGAAGCTTCACATAGGCTTGCTACAATCCTTCGTGTTCTAAGCACGCTGTCGATCCATCTAACAATGGTCTATTGACACCGCGCCTCTCTAAAACATGAGTGATTAAGCTGGACGCTGAACGCCCCCTCAATGTCCAAGAACACGACTGCCGCTGTTTCTCTGCCATGCACCGACACCTCCAATTCTCCAACAAGAGAATAGAGGGCCGACTCACACGATTTCCCTGACTAGTAGGCATGCTGTGCAGGGTGCAGGGGATATCGCCCCAGCACCACCTCCCTAATTTGCAGGTCCACCAGTTTTCCAGAACTTTCAACATAAATGAGGAAGTCTGGTCGGTCTATATGCCTTGGCCTGGGAGTGCGTTCTCTGCCCAGGCTTCGGTATAAATAGAACTCTTACAGACCTCCATGCTCTAGGAACATGGTTGAGAGCCAAACATGCCCTCATCAGTCTGCATAGTATAGGAGTAAGTGTTTTCCCGCCCTTCTGTAATAGAGCAGGGAAAATTCCATCAGCTCCTGGTGACTTATATGGTTTAAAGTGGTTAACTGCCCACTTTACCTTGCTATACGTGACGCAGCTTTTGGCTACAGACCAGTCCTCCCTCGACCCCCGCCATGTGTGTGTAAAAAACAATAGATCTCAAAAAAAGAAACAGTCGCTTTAAGCACAAAAAACTTGATTCCGCTTAGGTTACATCTGACAATAACATTTTGAGATACAATTTTATTGATTTTTTTTTCGGTTTTTCACAATTTTCTAGAAAACGGCTTTAAAGGATTATCTCTTAAATTCATTAACTATTTACACTTATAAATACTAGTACCTTTTATTTGATATATTTTCCCTCCAAAAATTAATTATAGGTGAATCGGTAACATCAGATTTAAAGTGTTTTAGCGTTTTGTATTTTAAGGTTTCTGTGGCGTAAGATTTAAAATTATAATGGAGTTGATGAGGAGAGAAATTGGGATTGATTAGTTAGACGAGATATGAAGACACTGTTATAATATAGCTATAAGCTTACACATACTGCACTGGACTTGTAATGATTTTATAGAATAAAGGGTTAGAGTAGAGTTATGCGATGTATATGGTTGAATCTGATAGATCGATGTCTAGATCTCTAACTGGCTTATATACAGGTTCTCCCGGCTCTTGCCTGCTTAAGTCAGAGAGTACCAGAGAGAGTCTGTTTTCTCTCGGTCGGGCTTGTGTTTTCTCTCTCTTACCGTTATAAAATATTATTGAACTTTTTTAAATATTATTAGCATTGCGTTCTGGAATATAACATAATCACCTGCCATGGTTGCTAACTAACATTATATATATTTATTTATGTTTTAGCAATGGAGTTAAAAATTTGTCAATTTTAAAATTAAAATGATAAAGTAAAAAAAAAAAAAAAAAAATGCGTATTCTTTCAGTTGGGCTTAATGACTAACTACCAGATAAAGGTATCGTGGACTTAATATTTTTTTGAACGAATATAAAGTTCAAAACAAAAGCGCTAGAACCATTTTTGAGAAAATCTGGAGAAACTGAGAAAAACTATTCAGTAATGTCGCACTTTTGGTTAATAGATTTTGCCCTAAATCTTCGTCCTACGTTTTCTGATGTGGTAGTAGTGGCTGAGGCCTAAACTGATGCTATGTTTGCGCTTCTTGCGACTTTTTCTAGTTTTTGAGATATTCTTAATATCTCAAAATGAGATAATGAGATATTCTAGTCTTCCATGTATTCATTATATAATAATAATAATCATTTTAACTATTGCCTGCCATGGATAGGTAAATGTATTCCAATCTCCTCCATATATATTTTTAGAATAAATAAATAAAATTTCAAGTTTAAAGCAGATTTGTCAATTTTATGATTATATTTAACTGCAATGAGGAGAACGTCGTGTGAACGATTTATACACGATTTTATTTATGGAGGGGATCGACAACTGTGGTCATTAGCGCCTTTCAATAATTTTTTCCCTTCTCATACTTGTCTTCGCCGTCTGCGATGACAAGTAGCTTCTTTACCTTATGGCATCTAATTCAATAACTTCCCCAGCAAGATATGATGGAGCCTCCGGTGTAGAATAAGGTTCCATACATCCTCTCTTGGCCGTCGATCCAGTCGATGGGAGTGTGAATACCTGGTTGTGCCAACCCTTTATTTATCAAATTATTTTTGGCACTTGCGCATAAATATTCCTTCGCTTCTAGAATCAAATTGCATTCAATTTTATATCTGGACTTTTGTTTGCTGTTTTTGTTTTTTTATATGCATTATCATTGATAATCCCCTTATCTGATGGACTCAACTCGTTCATTTTAAAATATATTTTCATGTCTGAAGGTTATTTGCATTTAAGGGGAAATACTTTTTAAATATTCCCTCCCCTAAAAATTGTTTTACCTAAGTTCTAAAAATATGTACACTATTTACAGTCATTCATACCATCGTTCATTCCGATAACAAAAAACACACTCGCTAAATACAAGCATACCAATAAATACGATCACGCTAATAAATACATTTATACAATAAATACATTCATACCAATAAAAACATTCAAACCCTGCATCCATACACTTGATATTCTAAAGCACTAGGTATTCCTCTCCCCTTTTTATGGAAACTAACCTAAACCTAATCCTAAATTCGGTAATAAACATTAATTCCCTTTAAAAAAACAAATAGGGCCTTTCTTTATGGGAAGACCCTTCTTCTAAAACTGCGCGCAAATCATGTAGCAGGCCTGCATGCTCTCTATATTTTCGCAATGGCTGACATCCTTCCAATATATGTGATACGGTTAGTCTTTCTCTGCACCATGAGCATCTCGGTCTTCTGGCTCCTATTAAGAGGTGCCCATTGTATTTCGCACAACATGGTTTGATGTGGTTCAATTTTTCATTTAGGGCTGCCTACTGTTGCTGCCATTTTCTGGTTGATTTTTCTTTTATGAGAATTTGTAGATCAGTGGGGCGTACAGGGATATTGTTGTCTACATGACCACAGGCCGCCTGATTACACAAGATTATTATTTTTATTAACAACGCTGGAAGCGGCATATATCCAGGTGGTGGATTATCAGGGTGATGGTTGTTAGAAAATGTTAAGTTCATGTCAGAATTCTAAGTTTCATTCTTTAGTGAAAGAAAGAAATGCAAAAATAATAATTTTGAAAAATAGTTTAATAAATTTTGACAATGTTTAAGTGAAGCAGTTATGGAAAATAGATAGTGAATTTACCTTCAAAAAGAGTGTATTTAGAGTCAGATACTGTAATATAAGGTCATTGCAATTAAAGAAACAAAGGCACAAGAATCCGTTAGGCCAACTCTTTTGTAAGAGATAATGCCCCGCTAGAGCAGCAGGGCATTCTTGGAACAGTCTGCATTCTGCTTCCAAAGCCAGAACACTTGCTTCAGGAATCTCTCTCTTAAACTCATGGCAGTGATAGAGATTTGCCTTTATTCTAGATAAACATCATTTATTAAGATACAGTTGTGATATTGTAATGTACTTAAATTTGCTTAGAGAATAATATATTTATTTCAAAAACAGTGGTGCTCTCTTGATTATTACTAATTGTTCTATCTTAAACATATATACTACAAGCCCTTTTACAAAACCGCTCGTGCTAAACTTTACCACTACTCCACAACATATCACACCAATAACATTTCAATTCTCATCTGAAATACAAGCTAGGAGAAATCCAAGTACCATAACTACATACATGTTGAGATACATTTACTCCTGCTGAATGTAAGATTTATGCCTACCAAAATCTCAAAAACGAAAAAAAAAACAAAGATGTACAAAAACTTAAGTTGGCCCTACTTCCTAAAGAATACAATTTAAATATAATAGAATATTTACATAACTATGTTTACAGACGAAATAATAGTATTGTACGTCTAAGAAATAAAAAATGGGGGGGGGGAAGGAGGGAAGAAAGGAATAAACAAATCTCATGTTATAGTTTGGAATGAGTCTGTAACAGGAATTGTAGACAGAGCATAAAGTGGGGGATTTTCTTCGTTTTCTAACATTGGCTTTCTCTCATGTAACTTATCTCTCTCTTTCTCTCTCCAACATTCTCTTTCTCTCATGTCTTTCCTTCATATAAAGTAACCAAAGAGATAAAAAATAAAAAAACAGGAAAGATATAGTGGCATTGGTTTGTATACATTGGTCCATACCATAGAAATATTTTTATTATAATCCTATTTTCATAATACACATACACGATACCCCAAATATCAACAATTTTCACAAAGAAATTCATATATTATGTATTTATGTATCTTTGTGACTAGAATCGATTTTATTTAAGTCCTTAAAAATGATTTTTTTTTTCCCCCAGGAATAACATTTCCTCCAGTGCTATGATCAAAAATTCTTTTTTCAAGGTTATTAGGCCAAATAAGATATTATTATATCTTTATCCAGTTTACTGTTTTAAGAATTATAGTATCTTTGTCTTTCAAAATCAATTTAATGTGAAATCCTTATTAATCTTATTATTTATTATTTATTATTTATTATGTGAAACACTTTCTCATATTCTCGTAATTAATAATTTACTCTAAAATCTATCTAATAAGATTTGTTTTCGATCATGTTCATTGAGATATTCATATATTATTTTGATTTCGATTGATTGAAAGGGCAAGCATCCTGAATTATAAGTACCAGTTTCAGATTGTTACGTAGTTAGTACACATGTATAATATTAAAAATAATAATCTTAATAGAAATAATAATCTATGATTATTATTAAGATATTATCTATGATATTATGATATCTAAGATATTATTAAAAATAATAATCTTGTGTAAAGAGTGACCGAGCGATCATTGTTTTATAGCGTGAAGAATTTGGAATGGTAGAGTTGATTGATGAGTAGAGCTGGAAGTGTGAAGCGAAGCATGAACTCTTGCTAGTACTAACGATAGTGAGTTAGTGTGACCAGCTTGTTGAATCTTTCAAAGTTGAAATTGATGTAGTGACTGATCTTTACTCTTCAAAATTTTACCTGATAAGATTTTATTCAATTTGTCTTATATTACCAGATGCACTTCTTCTGGTATAAGAGATAGACGCTCAATGGTGGCGTCTGATAGGGTTGCTAATGGCACTAATGGCTTTCTTCTTCATAAAAAGTTCAGCAAAAGATTTGTTTTCGATCATGTTCATTGTGATATTCATATATTTTGATTTCGATTGATTGAAAGGGTGAGAATCCTGAATTATAAGTACCAGTTTCAGATTGTTTCACAGGCAAGAGTGTAATTATATGATTTTTTGTACAAATGTTATTAGTTAATTATTAATATGCTTTAAAGGGTTATGTAAGTTTTGTCTTGCATGGAACAAATTTGAATTGTTTAAATATAAATTTGTTAGCAAGAAATACTCACAAATTTCAAGTGAGAATGAAACTTAAGAATTCTCACTTGAATATAACATTTTCTGACAACCACCATTTACTGGTACCACTTCCAGCATCGTTATTAAAAATAATGATCTTGTGTAAAGAGTGACCGAGCGATAATTGTTATAGCGTGAAGAATTTGGAATGGTAGAGTTGATTGATGAGTAGAGCTGGAAGAGTGAAGCGAAGCATGAACTCTTGCTAGTACTAACGATAGTGAGTTAGTGTGACTAGCTTGTTGAATCTTTCAAAGTTGAAATGGATGTAGTGATTGATCTTTACTCTTCAAAATTTACCTGATAAGCTGTTATTCAATTTGTCTTATCTCACCAGCGGCACTTCTTCTAGATAAGAGATAGGCTGTGAAATTTGTAGCCAATTCGCCAATACATTGTAGTGAGCGTGAGAGAGGTGTATTGCATAGTTAACCTGCGCTTAGAGGCTCAATGGTAGCGTCTTGATGGGGTTGCTAATGGCACTATTAAGACCAGCTTTTGTATGACGAATTTGCTGGTAATTGATTTCGTTATTTGTATTTCCTTTTTTTAATTTAAGGAACGTCAACATGTATTGGGGCCCGAAGCTTTTTGCACTGCCGGCCTCCGGACAATGTTTTCTCGTTACAGATGTAACATTGTCCATCACCAGACAGTGAGGTAGGTGTAGATGCTCCTTGGAAGAGAAAATCTAAGGGCAGCACCGCTGGACTCGAACCCGGGACCTCCATGTGGGAGTCCAGTATGCTAATCACATTCCTTACTTGTACTTCCCAAGGTGTCATACATGAAAATTTACTACACCCACTTTTCGCTTTAATCTAAGCGAAAAATGGTGATTATATTAACTAAGCTATTTTGCTTAATTGTTAGAACAAAATCGCCCATCTAATAAAAGCTAATGTATGTCTGAGTCCAGTACACTCGTTTTTGGTGTATGAATTCAGAGTTCGATTCCCATAAAGGCTAAAACGATGCTGACCCTCTCTAATCGTGGCAAAGGTGGAAAGCTACATTTCATAGTGGACCTAGGTAGCGAAGGCCAGAACTAAACGCGGCGTATTTACCCCGACCACCCCAAAATAAAAAGTGGCGACAGGCAAGCCTTTTTTCTTCATACGCTATAGCGCTAAAATAAAAAAGAAAAAGAAAAAAAAATGGTTATATATTATTAGCCGATTTGTATCTAGAACATTTTGGAACGCGAAGCCTATAAATGAAGAATGGAAATTTATTCATGTCTTAGGGATGAAAGGAGTAGGGAATGGGGCTCTATAGCAATGACATGTTCTAGATATTCTAACACTTCTAAAGGTAACACGTTAAGTTCTTTTAAAGGTAACTAACCTCTAACAGTAATGTATGATATTATATTATGATATTAGGATACATGTTATGATATAATATTTTCTGTCCCCTAAGTTCCTAAAGCATTCGATCAGTCTAATTATATAGTTTAATGCACTATAATAACATCTACTTTTATGTATAAAATGCTTTTTTATATTTTTCTAATTAATATAAATATTTTTAACAAAAACTAATCCATGGATTATATTGTTTCTTAAAAAAAGAGAGTTTTACTGTATTCTAGCAATTTGAAATAAATTAGGGCTTAACTTGCAATATTTGCCTTTATAGTATTTGTATAAATCATATTGGATTGTTGTACTAGTTAAAAGTTAATATAAACATACCGAATATTGCCAAAAAAGGCCCTGAAGGTCAAACTAACAAGGAGAAGAACAAATTGGAACATTGCCAGAGGTAGGCATATATTAGTCCGCATCAGGAAATGTTAGCATGCCAGTTAGTTGAGGTTAACTTATTGATTAAGGGCAACAATAGCGTAAGGTTTCTATCTGAGAATGTAATAAAATAACATAATTATTAATGATTGCAGTGAGAGATTGATAACCACCTAATTATTATATATTGTGTTAAATAACATGATTATATTTCGATATTTCGCTCTTTTTTTTTATCAAAACACACAATAGGACGTACTCGCGTCCAATCCCAGCCCGCAAACTATTCATCCATCGCAATCGACTTTACTGTAAACAGAACTGTTTCTATATATACATAATCTACTAAATAAACGAGGGATGGGCACTCAAAAGTGCACATAAGCGAACATAAAAACTAAAGCATCCTAGACTAACTACAATATAACCTAGTACACATACAAACCTCACACAGTCAATAAATACAGTCATATCTTGCACATCCATACAAGACTACCTAAGGAACCTCTCAGTACTCGATATTCCTGAGAGGTCATCTAAAATTCTACAGCTATCCGAAAATAACGCACACAGACTATAGACAAGCAATAAATTAATATCACACAAAACATTCACTCCACCTACCCAAGCGAAAGACCCCAGGGCATATGCCGCGACAGAGCAGATTCCGCAAACATTTTGAAGGCATTATATGCCGTCTTATTTTCCAGAAGCAAGGGCAGAGGGTCATTGCTAAGGTTAACATGAAATCCAATTCCTCGCCACAAGTTTGTGCGGAGATCTTCATAGAGCTCACAGTCTAAAACTATGTGTTCAGTGGTCTCCTCTTCGCCATAGCGACATCGACCCTCACTCACCAGCTCCATTCTAAACCACTTGTCATATATCTGTCCATGCCCGGTTACAAGTCTGGAGACAGCATATGAAAAATCCGTTGGGACTATTCTATGACCAGCCGTCGCGCCCGGAAGATACCTATAAGTTGTCCTTCCCTTCGCAGAACTCGCCCAGCGGGCTTTTCATATGTCCAAAAGATCCTGTTTAATTTTTGTTATCCTACTATTTCTCAGCCAAATCATATAATCAT